>JAUCBJ010002571.1:0-31423 GCA_032718475.1 Nemertoderma westbladi
TATAAATAAAACTGCACATAATAAAACAGGATAAAGTTGAACAGTGAATAAAACAAAACGATTTTACTATGGCAATGGCACTATTGATAATGAAACAATTTATTACTGGCGACACACAGGCCTTACAAGCTGATCTAGACGCTAGTGGAATGTTGTAACATTTGGAAGTTGGAGTTCAGCAGTTCAATGACTCCAAGTGCAAGGTAATGCATCTAGGTACTATGTAGAAATCCCCAAGCAACTTTTTACACAATGAATGGACGGACACTTTTATCGGCAACCGAGGAACGTGATTTGGGAATTACATTTACACCAAACTTGTCCTTCACAACTCACTGCACAAAGACTGCAGCCCGTGCCATATGCGAGTCGTCCATTTAATACGAAGAACTTTTACATATTTGGAAGCTCCGATGTTTACCCTCTGACCCTGTTATACAAATCCCTTGTTCGGCCTCTCCTTGAATACGAATCGTCTTGAACAAGTACAACCTCGTGCCACAGATGTCATATGAAAACCGACTACGTGCACTCAAACTACCGACATTAATATATCGCCGTGTACTAGCCGACCTTATAACAACATACAAGTTTATCCACGGGATTGACAATATTGAGCGAAGTAATTTCATCCAGTTTCGTTCCGAACTCGACCAATACTCAACACGAGGCTCTTTCTTGGTGCTGTACAAAGTTCGAACTATAGGACTCAAAGGAAATGCAACAACTTTGCAGACAGCGTTGTAAACATTTGGAATCCTTTACCATTACGGGAAAGTGTTGTTAATGCACGTAATACCCTTGGTACTCCATGCTTCAACACATTCAAAAATAGACTAGACTGCGAAATGTCCCTTAAAATGAATATATAGTGATACTCCTGTGCGCCAAGTGGCAGTAGCGAAAGCGATATCTTTCGGATATCTTTCGGATACAACACGATTTCTTTATTAAAATCTAGCTACAGTACCTATTATTTTCATTTTTCCAATCCCAACAAATATTTTTTTGTATTATTTAGTATGGCCTACAGTCAAGGACTACTGAAGCAAGGACTGGCACACGGTCTGACGGTAAATAACCGGTAAATAACACACAAAGTTAGTGACATTCTGGTAAATATTAAATATATGTCTATTGAACAGTATTTGGGACATAAAATTATATTAACAGTGTAAAATGAAATTTAAAGTAGACTAAATCGTGTGTAAACAAAACGTGCGCGATTGTCCATCCTTTCTTTGATGCGAAGATTATAGCAGACCCATAACGTAATGTAACGGATGCCCAATTTTCAAATGTTTCATTTAATGTATCTAAGATTTTAAAAGCTATGAAGAAATTACCACTAAAGTACAGCCATTGTCCGGATGGCATACCAGTGGCTATTTTAAAGTTACTGCGTTTTGAACTTGCTGCCCCTCTTGCTTATATCTTTCAGTCTTCCATTGACAATGGTTATGTGCCGTCGATGTGGAAAACCGCTGATATAATCGCGAGTTTTAAAAAGGGTGACCGTTCAATCCTCGAAAATTATCGTCCAATTTCGCTCACATCTTCTCTTTGTAGGTTATTTGAACTTATATTAGCGGTTGAACTTATTGATTTCTTGAGTGCATATAACTTACTTACGGATAAACAGTATGGATTTTTAAGTAAGAAAAGTACTATTACACAACTAATTGATTGTATTAAAATTTGGGGTGATGCTACATACATAGGAAATTCTATAGTGACGTCATATATATATAGATTATGCTAAGGCATTTGATACTGTAGTCACCAGCAAACTTATAGCTAAGCTAGAATCGTACGGAATTACTGGTAATGTATTAAATTGGTTTAAAGTGCCTACTTACAGGACGCACTCAGCGCGTCAAAGTTGGTAACACATACTCGAAATACGTAAACGTTAAATCCGGTGTCGCACAAGGCTCATGCCTAGGGCCTCTGCTCTTTATATTATTTATGAACGACTTGCCTGATATTATTTATACAGATACAAACGTGAGATTATATGCCGGCGATACTAAATTATTTTCTACTATTGACAATCCTTATAAACAGTTGCAATTACAAGCCGATTTAGATGAATTTTGTAGCTGGTCAAAGAAATGGCAGCTCAATATTGCCATTCACAAGTACAATGTGCTTACAATAGGAAATAATAATAATAATAATTGTAGTTATACAATTGATAATCGTGTATTGTGCAATGTACTTAGCTGCCGTGATCTTGGTGTAGAAGTGGATAATAATTTACATTTTAAACAGCATATTGAAAATGTTACCACTAAGTGCTATAAAGTAATAAACTGTTTGTTCCGATATTTTGCTACAGCCAATTCTAATGCTATTTTACAAGCCTACAAGACCTATGCTAGACCAATTATTGAATACGGTAGTAGTGTGTGGAATCCGTTCATTAACAATAAACCATTCATAGGACTCACAGACAAATTGGAGTCCATCCAACGTTATTTCACACGTAGGATTTTTAAAAGGTGCAATTTGGATTCCAATGCCGAATATTTAAAGCGTCTAGAAATTTTTAACCTCCAATCCTTAGAATTGCGCAGAATACACATTGACCTTACATTGGTATACAAAATTATTCATGGTATTGTCTCAGTAGATGTTAATAATATATTTCGTCGAGCCCCAACAACGACAACTCGTGGTCATTCGTACAAATTGTACCAATTTAATTCTAGAACTGTAAATGTGCAAAATGTATTTAATAACCGTGTAGTCCCCGTATGGAACTCTTTAGAAGCAAACATTGTTAACGCTCCTACGCTGCAACAATTTAAGACAGATCTGTTATCTGCTGATTTTAGCTCATATATTAAATTTAACCGTATGTAATTGTAATTTGTACATTTAATTTTGTATTTTATTTGATGTTTTTTTTTAATGAAATTTTTACTATACACTCGAACGCAACGGTCACATGTAAGCCAATCAGAAATCTGTGTCGTGTATTTTAAATAGATATTTTATATCATTGTTTTAATTTGCTTTGTGCCCGAGATGTCTCCTACATCTGAATAATATAATATATAATATATTATGGCTCCGGACTGGTCCGGAGCCATAATATATTATATATTATGCGTTCGAGTGTATAGTAAAAATTTCATTAAAAAAAAACATCAAATAAAATACAAAATTAAATGTACAAATTACAATTACATACGGTTAAATTTAATATATGAGCTAAAATCTCCCTGGCTTTGATGAGAGTTTAGCATGTAGCCACAATAATTTATAATTACCGCTGGTAGGTGCGAACTCTGGTCTCGCCACACAGCACACAGGGATTTACCCGCGTCGCGGCGTGTCATAGGCGCAGGGGAGGTGACGCCCACCTTCCACCTACCATACACTGATATACCATATATATATATTTATTCAAACTCGCATCAAACTCGATATGTCTCGATCTACTAAAACTTCTTCTTCCGTTAAACAATGTTCTCGAGAATAATACGATGTGATCTCAAGAACGAATACGATGATGGCAGACTTTACTTGTGAATCTACCGAGCTCGCCCAAAGTATGTCATCCCGGATGGACCCCACGGGAAGTTACATCGAACCCCCGATTAACCCGGAACAATATATCAATACAGCAATATCGCGAGTTTATCCTCAAGTATACCGAGCGCGATGGATGTTATCATACGACTTCCTTACAACCGGTCACCACCCAGGAATTAAAGAATATTGATGGTCAACAGGTTGAATGGGACATGAAGATGTTCAAGCTTCCTTTGCAAAACTTATTTAAAGGCATACGAGCCAACAGGATCTACAACCTCGCTTCCCAAAGGGCGTTCACCCCAACCCGTTAATGGAACTCAAACGACTCTTATCACTCCATGATGTGTTTAACTGAGGGTCGTCCACTTCCGGTTATCCCCAAATTGCCTTCTACGATATGGAGGAGTATAGTAAATCTGGTTCAAAGTCACCACATCCGAATAAAACTGACTTTCGCCTTTGGTACTTATGTAACCAGTGTCCTCATCCAAATCAACAAGTTTCCGCCACGCATGCGAACCATCCTCGTAAGCGATGCTCCCGCCATAGTTTCGTTAAACATACTTATGGTGGATTCAAAGAGGATCGTTTCAATGTTGATGAAACCCGACTGCGTAGCCTCCAGACGGTGAATAAACCGATGATTGACGTTCAGGAATTCTCACATGTCCCGATGTTACTGTTAGTGAAACCAATGATGCTATCCCCAACGGATCGGAGAATATGTATTTATATCTCCGAGACCTCGTATTGGAGGAACAGATAGCACCACGATACTCAGAGGAGGAGTCAGTTTCCCTCCAGCATTCCATGGTTGGCATCAGTAGTGGGAGTCATTTACACGGTGAAGACTCTATGTGAACTTCCCCCTCTCGTTTTCACCGGAACATCGACAGTTAACCGCAACTATTTGGTAGCATGGGGGAGTGTAAGCGGATCCATTCCGCTGTATGCTTCCTACCTTAAAATGGGGGGAGCCAATTTATGACATTGGCTACTAAGGTATCCTATAGGGCATACCAGTAGGAGGATGATGCAATGTGACCAGCTGGGCAGTGTATTTTCCATAGACCCCAGGGGACATGGGCTAACTAAGGGCCTAAGGAAGGCAGCGGTCATGGTCATCTGGCCAATGAGAGGCCAGCACATGTCAGGGTTTTAGTACAGGTGTATAGATTAGAGGCCAACTACGTGTCAGCTTAATATTTCCCCCTTTCTATATATATTAACAGTATTTTATGAATTATATAGGCATATATTATGACTAATTTAGAACTAAATTACCATCGTTGACTTCCTCAACATTTCTCAAAAAAATATTGTGTTCTAGAACACAATATTAGCTAATTTAAGAACATTAGCTAATAGCTACCACTAATAAAAAATCAAGGTATATTTTTTATATTTCTCCTCCCCACTAGTTCCGTGCTCCTCCCCACTAGCTACCATAAACAATACAATTTTTTGCCGAGGGATGTTCTAGAACATTAATATATGTCAAAAACTGCTTAAATATAGCTTGTAAATTTTTTTCAAAAACACTAGCTAGATTAAAAATACTACAGTAGCTACCATAGAAAAACATTATATTTTTGATGCGGGATATGTTCTAGAACATTCAATGTTGATTGTATTATATTATTATATATATAAATTATTATTATATTATTATAATAAAATAAAAAAAGATTTTAATGTATAATAAATCATCTTTTAAAAAATTACTAGCTAGTCGATTAGCTATTGTTCTAGAACACAATATTTTTTTGAAAAATGTTGCAATGAAGTCAGTGGTGATATTAGGGCTTTCTATGCAAAAAGTACATCATTTAATTAATTAATATCAAAATATCAAATGCGACTGCATATGGAACTCTAGCCTTTTACTCATTATAGGCGGTGAACAGTTTTTCACCGTCAGCCGCAATTACTGTAATACTGTACATAATACTGATTGTGCTATTATCATTTACCGGTAACTATATACCAACGACCTATTAAACATCAATAATTGTTAAGAACAGTCATCTTATTTACCGAGCTTTCGGCCTTCAGTATTCCCCAACGCGGCAACGCTTGGAGAACTTCTTCAGTTTATCCCACTCTTTTCACTTTATCCGGGCGGCGTATTCCCAATCCTTACACTAAACTAGGAACACCTCTTGCATTAACACCTGGGATTGGTTAATGAACTATTATTTGATTGGACGTTGAAATCATGTAAGGAATGGAAAGAGGGGTCGAACTAGTGTAAGTGTTTTTCACTTAGATGGCAGGTAAAAAGTTGGCTGCAGTTGGATGCACAAGAATAGCAGACTGTCTATTCCTAAGCAACTAGTACTGTACAGTACTATAATCGACCTTCGACATTGAGATTCTATGCCAGCTTAATAAAACCATGCACTACCATGCAATCCACAATTGGCAAACCCAATGCAGCGTGCATTAAGAAATCTATGCCGGCTTATCAACAAAGTTGCACTGCCACAACTCCCTATCCTTCATGACTTTTGCGAGATTATCCGTATCTTCAAGGCAGTGTCCTTTAGGAGGCGTCTCACCTTGGGGCTGTCCACCATGGGGCTGCCTAAGCACAATATTGTGCACAGGCTAGTCCTTAACGGCAAAAACAATGTCCAGCAAAGGAATGTATCCCTAGACACTAGTAGCCAATGTTCCAATCGTTTTAGCTTACTCATGCGGCCCTGTATAAACCATAACCCAATATTCTACTGCCTAGAATAGTACCACATGTTAGTCTAAGTCTACTCTTCTAATACTGTTGGTATAATAATTATTCCTTTACATGATTTCACCCGCTTTCTCCATTCCTTACAGCGTTTGGATCACTTTCCATCTGCCAACTGAGTATAAAACCCTTACACTAGTTCGACCCCTCTTTCCATTCCTTACAGCGTTTGGATCACTTTCTATCTGCCAACTGAGTATAAAACCCTTACACTAGTTCGACCCCTTTCCCCATTCATTACATGATTTCAACGTTCAATCAAATAATAGTTCATTAAACAATCCCAGGCACCAATTCATGATGTGTTTCTACTAGTGTAAGGATTGGGAATACGCATCCGGGCGGGATCCCAAGCCAACTAGGATCCCGCCCGTGCTCCACTCCCACTGGCAACACATGGCTCGTATGTCATAAGTCGTTTTCAGATTTTGTCTGAGTTCGTATATCAAACGTATATCTCCCGTGCTCCACTGGTAAGTCGTCTTCTCTTAAAAAATATAAGATGAGTCTCACTTTTAATGGAACACTTGAACGTTTAGTGGGCGAAGGTTGCTTGCGGGCGAAGGTTTCCGACAGGCGATAGTTGCTCATTTTGAGGGCGAAGATTGCTCCGGGCGAAGATTGGTCATGGGCGAAGTTTGCTGCGTACCCCTATTTCCTATGGTTACATATTTACTTAATTTGTACAGTAATACCCATTTTCCCACCAAATGACATAAAATATGGAACAACGTTTCAAAATGAACTGTTGAATTTATTGTAAGGCCATTAAGTCGTTTGCAGTGTAAAAGTCCTCCTCACACAGGTTTTGATTAAAATCAAGCAGAGCGTTTGAAGCCACCAGTTATTGTGAGCTTGTTTAAATCAAATTGTTTTTCACTTTATTTCCTTCAATTTGCAGAAAGTTATTGAAAAAAGACCCAAAAGACCTTATCGAGCTCATAAATGGGCTCTTTTCCGAAGGCGTAGATCTTGTACTTTGTTTACCAGCCCCCCCCCCCCCCCCCCCCCCAATTAATGTAGAAAATTAACTTGCTGTAATAGATTACGACACTGCGTGTATTTGGTAGCTCCTTCTAATGTTGAACGTAATGTACAGTAGCTTGATTGTAACGCACGCACAGTAATGGACATCATATTGCACTTGCAGTTAATAGGGTTGGGGCGCGAAAAAATTGTTGGGCTGGAAACAATTGAATAAGGGGTAACAAGGTGTCCTGAATCGAGAGGCGGGTTGGTGTGTTTTTTTGTAAAAACACGTGGAAAAGATCTAAATGGCGGGTTTAAGTAAGCCCGGGAAGCCAATTTTGAAAATCGGCTTTGACTGCTACATATTTGACGTCACTATGCAGTGCTCAGATAATTTCTTATATTGGTTTCTATGGAGGGTGATTTTAGATCCATTAAAATACATATTTAATCTCAATCATTTTACACGTGGCTTATATCAATTGGAAGCGGAGAGTCTTGTGCGTCTTTTGACACCACAATTAATTAAATTCATGGTGATAGCATTGATTAAATTAATAAATACACAATATAATTATAAACTTTATAATTATAAAATTATTATAAACTCGCAGATTGCCTGAATGGTATGCAAGCACTCAACCACTTAGCCCTATCCACCTATTGCATTATTCATTGTACTGTAGTATCGGAGTATTGATGTATTGCAGCTTAAGTTCATTAAGTTGAAATGTGAACCGGCTGACCAGTCACCGGTAGTGTAAGAGAGTGTGGCGTCAAAAGACGCGCAAGACTCTCCGCTTTCAATTGATATAAGCCACGTGTGAAATGATTGAGATTAAATGTGGATTTTATTTGATCTAAAATCACCCTCCATAGAAAACAATATAAAAAATTATCTGAGCACTGCGTAGTGACGTCAAATATGTAGCAGCCAATCACAGTCGATTTCAAAATTGGCTTCCCGCTCTTACTTAAACCCGCCATTTCGACCGTTTCCATGTGTTTTTATAAAAAACAAATCCCGCCACTCGATTCAGGGCACATTGTTACCCCTTATTCGATTGTTTCTATCCCAACAATTTTTTCGCGCACAAACCCTATTGTATATAAATAACATAACACTGAAGTTTAAACAATAGGCCTAGACCCCCTAATTATATTACATCAATATTTGTACTTTACAAATTCGCAAAAACAGTAATGTATCTTCCCTATTTAATTAATTATTCTTACCAATTTTTTTACCTACACAATATTTCTTCATTGTAGTTACAGCGTCGTACTGTACTGTATAAACTACTGTATAGGCCTATCTGGATAGTCTGGTAACACGTGTTAAATAATTAGTTTTTGCAGCAAGTCCATATTACTGTACGGTATTATTAAAATATATAATATATACAGTAGTATATAGTAGGCCTAAATCGATGATAATTTTAGCCCTCTAGGGGCCCTCTTCAAGTAAACTAAAACTTAAATTAATAGCTATAATTATCATCGATTTACTATATATATATTTGATTAATACCGTAATATGGATTTGCTGCAAAAACGAATTATTTACATTATCATGAAGCTAACTCAGTTTGTTATTCTTTCATTAGTAACACGTGGTGCAAAAGGACTGTAGTAGCCTAAACACAGCAGATACGCAATTTAAACTACTGTATAGCGTAAAGCCTAAACTGTATGACTGGTTAACACACCACTCAGCACTCACTACAACGACATACAGTATACTGAAGACTACGTTATTGAAATAGTAAATAATATAGGTACGTACTAAAAGGTAGAACGATCTATAACGGGCTATAACTTCCCATAAACAAGCCAACCACTTAACGAGCTATAATATGAAAATTTACATTAAAAAACGCCCTTTGGGTGTGTTTGACTTTTGGATTAACACCAACACGGTGGTCTGAAAAATACCGCAGGTTAAAAATTAAGGTAGGCCTATCTGCCTATGCCTAATTTATACTGGTAAGTTTTTTTTATTGGACTATATTGCTCACTATATTCCTGTATTCTATATCGACCAGAAGCTAACAGCGGATAGCAGGATAGACAGAGAGATGGGAGACCTCTCCACTGCTGCGCTGCAGTAGTGGCATGCTGGCTAATGCAGTAATGACTGATTTCGTGATAGGCCTACAGTATCACAAAGATGAAAAGCATTATGGACTAAAAAACCAAATTGCGTAATTAAATTACTGACTAGGAAAATAAATCCATTCTAAAATATGTTTTTTATTGTAAATCTTCATATTATAGCTCGTCATAGGTGGTTAGCTTGTTATAGGAAGTTATAGACCGTTATGGATCGTTATAGCCCGTTATAGATCGTTCTACCTTTTAGTACGTACCAATAATATAAGAATATAACTTTATTACAGTGTAGTACTGTAGGCCTGTAATCAGTTAACTCGTTGTTTACAAAATTACTGTAGATTAGAACACAAGATTCTGATATACTGAAACAAAATTACTAGGCCTACGGTGCAAAATCTCAACAGAACTTGTTACCGGTAACTAATTTACTGTTATACCAAACTATCTAAATTTATAACAAACTTAATAAACAAAAATAAATGAAGTATAATTACCTAAATCTTTTTTGGAAGAATATGCTATACTGTCAATAGGGGGCCTAATGTAGGCCTAGCTACACTTATTAGTAAAACAATCGTAAGAAATTGTAGCAAATGCAACATGTAGCAAATTATTATGAGGCACAGTTACAATAACATACATACTGTAGTAGGCTAACATAATACGGTAGTTACTGTAGTTCGGCAGGCCTTTTTTTCATTGAACCTCCCATGGGAGTACAGTAGGCCCGATAGTAAATGTTTTCTGTGATTTTAGTAAGAAAATTTTATTGTCCTATGGGGAGTAGAGGTCTGGGGGGACCGCACTGGAAATAAGTCGTCAGACTTTGTGCGTAATCCCTGGCCTAGCGGCCGAAGAAAATTTATATTTTTTTTAGCAAAAGGGCATTTGATGGTGCCATTGCCACCAACCTTATTTATATTGATAGCATGTTAAGTATAGGCCTACTGTACAATGATATAAAACTGATAGAGATCGAATGACCTTTTACCTTTCTACCGACGAATTCATCCAATTACCTCCATATATTTTTAGCAATAAATTCACTGTTGGAAATTAACAAATGGTACATAAACAGTATATTTCTACTGTATTATAATTAAACTTACTGTACAGGACTGGAATCTCATCTTATGGCACTCTTTGTTATGGCAATTTTCCTTTCACTATTACTGGAGACGATTATGTAAAGTTAGTTATTGAATGCATTTATGGCTGGACTTTGAATTTAATATAGAGCGTACAATTTTGGAATGTTATCTTACTGTATATTATACAACCTTGAATCTAAAATTGATGTTGATGGAATGGTATGTTATTGAAATAATTTTGAAAATTAATTTAACTCTACTAAACTTAATTATCGTTACGATTTATCACTGGCACACTTTATAACCCCTGGGGAATCGAAAATCGTAATGCTTTTGGATATAAAGGTGATCGGGTGTAGAATTTGGTAACTTTTAGGAAAATCAGCAATGATGCCAGTTGGGCATTACAATAATACTGTACCTACCCGAATCAGTTAAAACATTTACTATAGGCCTACTGTACATACTGTACTTCAATGCAAGGTGTAATGCAATATCTGACTGGACTAATAATTGTAGGTCTGTAGGTAGTTTATAATTATAGTGCTGCTGTAATACAAAATACACTGTAGCTGCACCAGCGAACAAACAGCTGGAGCGCTACTTTATGCACAAAAAAACTACAGATACCGGTAGCTAAAAATGTTTCAGTTTAGGATGTAGGACACTTGCTTCTATAACTACTGTCATACTCTACAATCCAATGGCAATGAGGTCATATTATAAAGTACAGTACTGGAAATTCATAATTCAGAAAAATATGGCGAATACCAATTCCAGACAGAAAACTGGTGGAAATTGGCAATTAGGTGTAAATTTTAAGTTATCCTGTAATTACAGTATAACTGCAATATTCGTGATTAAAAGGACGAATATATCATATTCCACGGATATTAAACGGCCTACTATAATATTGTATGGCTTACATACTACTGACAAATTAGCTCATACCGTACAGTATAAGCGTGATATATGTATCAAATATGAATAATAACATATTGTAACTAACACAATAAGCTATACCCAGACTGCACTGTAAGTCCTACTACACAAAATACATTTATGTAGTACATAGGCCTACCTACTGTAAGCATTAAAAAATATATCAATCCCATATAAAATAGTACAAAATCCCAAACAAATTGTCTGTTCCCATAAGCACATGTGGGTAAAGAAGACCCTTTTAAGATATTAAAGAATGAAAGAAAATTTGAGTAGGCCTAAAGATACTGTAGAAGTCAAAATATTGAATTAAATTTAGAATTAGGCCTAGTAAATGCTATTGTGATACATTAAGTACCTACCGAAACGATTCTATTTTTTTAGAAGTTATCGAACAAAAAAATGTTTACGCAATCTTCAATTATTAATTAATTAATAGTCATTAATTATAGAGTAGCACTCATCGTAGTAAACTTGTCCTTTTATGGTGAGTTTCAATACTCTGTCTTTTTGGGAGGAGGTAGTAGGTCAATTTTAATCACATCTAATTCTTTGGACAATTTTTCAATATCGATATCTGAAATTATAGTAAATATATTGGAGTTAATAATAAATCATTATCTTTCTAATCTACTGTACTATTTGAATATAAGCATAGGCCCCCTGACAGATCAACCCTCATAAACAGACACGACAACCAATCATAGGCCTATACGAAAAGTAGGTTAATTTACTGGACTTCGAGACACGCCCCACAACACTACTACTCCTATCCATTACTGTAGGCCTACATTAAATCAAAGTTACAGTATATATCATAAACACTATATAAAATAATTATTTACAGGACCTAAAATTTTTGTGCTTGTCTGGTGTGACGAAAAATACAAGTAACATCAAATTTAAAACTGCCAAAAATTGAATTCGGTTGGATAATTTTGAAGCTATAGGGTATTCAAGGTCGCTAATCACGAAAGAACTTTTTATAAACTTTTTATTGAAGTGTAACATCAAATTTATTATAATTTGATTGTGCTACTTGTATTTTTTTGTGCCACATTGGCACATACAGCATTCAAAATTTCCATAATCATTCAGAAACAACATTTTTTTAGAGTGTCATACTACAGTATTTCAGTAACCAAGAAAACCGATAAGGCCATAAGGTTAAGCCCATAAGGTTGATGGTTGATGTGTGGTAGTGATTGTTCGTATCATATTTATAGTATTGTTTTTTTAGTGCCTCATGGGGCGCATTCCAAATTACCAGAAATTTTCTGGAATGATACAGTATGTTTGAGCCAGAAAACTGGCTCAAAAATACAGATGAATAACAAAAAAATTAAAAATGACACCCCCCCCCCCCCCCCCCCCCCGCGGGCGAAATAGGGTTATTAAAAAGTTTGACCCGATTGGATAACAAGCATTAATACAGTATACAGTAGGTTTATGAATATTCCTCGTCAATCCTCAATACAGTAACTATGTTGTACTGTATAGAAAATACAGTATATCACAGAGACAATATTCGGTTACATACTGTAGAACCTTTTCTTGCTAATGCTATATAATTTCTCACGTGGAAATGGTTAGTGTATGTGGTAGCCTACAGTACATAAGACTTTTGTGTCAACGTCTATTCGATTTTTATGCTACATACTGTACATAGTAACTACTGTAATATTCCTTCCCAAAAGTCAGTTAATACTGTTCATAAGATCACAGAACCTTATGGGAAAGTGAAGTAATTTCACAAAGGATTATTTTTGGGATAGTTATAAAACCCGAAAATAACGAAAAATACGAAATTATATATTTTTATGTAAGGCCTATGCTGTAGGCTATGCTGTAATGCAAACAACATTTTATATGGGAAATACTGTACATTGTTGCAGTACTAGTGTTGCATGTTGGGTTGTTCGGGTACCAGACCGATTCCTTCAACTTCTTCCCTTCAGGCTGTACCGGTGCTGTGCCTGTAATACACCAGTAGTAGGTCCCTACACTGATTGAATTTATTAATCTGAATTGATTAATCCAAACCGCCATTTGTCAACACCCAACAACCAACCAGCACACAGTATTCGGTATTTGTTCGCGCTTTTGAAGACCTTTAGCAGTTTAACCTGCCAAATTTTATATGTCTTTTAGTTAATTAAAACCACTTTAGCATACGACAATAATTTATGCTAATACGCAAAACATTAGCCGAAATCAGCCCATGCGCGATCATTCACCCGATGGATCTACACCCGGGAGACTGAATTCGGATGCTTGAATTGTATTATTACAGTGTAAGGTTGCAGTGTATACCTAATGTATTATTCGATAGATCGCTAATAATTAATCTCTGACAGATATTATTGGCTTTCGGGAAATATTAACAGTTCCTTTAGGACGTGGCGCTTTATCTATTTAAACAGAACTAGGACTTATACTAAACGCAACGATACTGCTTATGATTAAAGTATAAAGCGTATTCTTTAGGAAATACTTTGTTACCAATCACGATCGTACACACTATTCTGCCGACAGTCAGTACATTTGATCACACATAAAGAGAGCAGTAATTGACTCACGTAGGGTCTGCTAAATAACATTGGATTCAATACACACCACATTAATATAAATCGCAATTGTTATATATAGCCGGTCTCTCTAACCTGTAGTGTTATCAAGAAAATTGGGAATTGGGTGATTTATCCGTATTATCCAAATAGCAATATTTCCATCAACAAATATTTACAATTAATAACTGACGGTAAAATAACAGTACAAACAATATGATTAATGCAATTAAATTAAGTGAGTATGTTAATTAAGATTGATCAATTAGTTAAGATTCGTTAGGTTAGGTAACAGTTTATACTTTCGATAATTCAAGCAGTTTACGGTACAGCAGTATCTATCCAAAATGCCGGTGTTTCTGGCTTAGACAGCAATAACAACAAAGTATCAAGAAAAAACAGTAAGACTGAACACTCTCCTTATGATCGACTAAAAGCTACACGTCGACAGGAAAAACCGCCCTGATTGGCCCAAGCCAAACAAAGAACCACGCGTCCAATGGCTGTTTCCATGTCAGCAACCAGCTGCTAGATGTCGTAATATGAATCATCACGGCTAAGCTGTGAAAGGTGGTTGGTACATTACAAGTTTTTTGTCTTACCATGTCCGCCAAAACACGTATATAGCAGAATGATTTTTATGTCCGTTAAAACACCTGTAAAGGTACCTTGCGGGCGAGGGGAATATATATACAGTTAGAAAACCTTTTTAGAGTATTCCAGCGCCTGGGGGGGAACTGGCCAGCAAAGGCAAACGTATCAGTTATCCCACAAAAGCTTTTACACCGCTCCCAGAAAATGGGATTTAAGTCTATAAAATATACAAAATCACAGTTTCTAAAATACAAAAATACTCTAAACAGTTAGTCTTTCTTGCGCGGACGGCGTTTACGCAGTTTTTTGAAGCTAGCAAGAGTCCTTTTCTCTTTGGGGCGAGCCACTTTACTAGGAGGGCTATAACTCCTGGGTGAAGGGTGCAATATGATTGCATCAGAAGGTATGGGATTGCGATCGGTATATCCGCCGGTCGAAGTACCGGGTTGATGGACATCAACGTCCGGGGAGAGGGGTCTAACGGCTTTGAGAGCTCGTTTCAAGACAGCCGCTCTTACGGGTCCTTTACGAGTGGTCTGAACGAGGGCCGTGGGTGGACCATAGGCAGTTAGAAACTTCCTTGGTTTAATGGTTCTTTCCAACTCGCGTTCGCGGGCTTGGTACTCGTAAGGCCGTCGATATACTTCCTGTAACTCGATATGCGTGATTTCTGTTCGACAGAAGCGAATAGATAAGGATGGAACGCATAAATTCCTTCGTAAGCGCGTCCAGGATAATAGCGATGGCGCGAATCACGATGTAAATCAGCGTTCGCTTCCCAAGCTCTAATGTAACGTAGTGTGATCATTTCATCTACGCTTTCCAAATCGCGATAAAAAAGGGCAATCGAAACTGGCGTGTCCCTTTAGTTGACAGTGGTGACATTGAGTCATAAATTGAGGGCAAACCGCAAAAATATGCAAATTATTAAATCTGCGATACGCGCAATAAATTTCCATCGCCGGTTGTTCGTGGAAATAGGAACAGCGGACGTTTGTGTCCATGGGCGTAACATGGTCTCTCGATGCGCATAACCGACAACGTTGCCGAGAAACATAGTTGGCATGGCGATAATCGTACGCAGTGAGACACTGTGGACCTTGATACCATTCTAGGATGTAATCGTTGTCGTTGTTCCGAGCGCGATAGGCTGAATCTCTTCAGATTCCAGACATATTGGTTCGTCTTCCCAGTCTGTTACGAATAGAATTTTCGTGATCTATTCTCGGTTTATCGTTACGACGCCGCTGGGTATGATATTTAAATAGAACCATTTCCCTTTCGGTGTCTACATCGTCCGTATCATGTAAATCGATAGGATGGCCGGTAGTTAAGAAGTCCATATACGTACCATTACGATGCGTATAGCGAGCGGTTAATTTTCGATAGTCCAATTCACACGTAAGTTGCTCTTGGGACATCGGCGGTTCGATATAACGACCATCGTCCTCCGTAATAGTCGGATCGGCTTCACCGCGTATCAAGCTATCCACAAACGCTTGTAAAGGTAGAGTATATCGCTCTCTAATACCAAGGTCATCTTCTATCAATTCCGTCATATCTGTTATCTGAGTTTGTTAATATCAATATAAGTTAATATTTTAGGTAAGCGGGCGTCGCTTCCTACTAGGCCTTTTGCCCCCGGACAGTGGGTTTCTCAGCGCCGATGTACCGCTGTCGCAGTGTTTACGCCAACATGTAGCACAGCACGACAACGATAACCGGCACAAGTCCCACCACTGTCCGTCCCAAAGGCTTGAATCCACTTGAGGTTATCTCGGTAGAGTTAGGGCTATTTTACAATTGCGATTAGCTACTGTAAACACACTTTAGTAGTAACATTCACCTATAAACGCACAAATTCCATACAATCATTACTTACTGCACACATGCATACCATTTGTCCGTTAGTCAGTGTCTTCCAGAATGTCACGTATTTACTATGTATCCTTGGATACTAATAGTGCGCTATGTATACTCTTATGCTACGCAATGGGGCAAGCCTTTTATTTTTCCCTTAACTTACTTCTAATTCTAGCGTGGGTGTTGCCATGGTGACATTATGGAAAACTAGCGGTAGAATTAGGGGCAATTCTCATGTATACAGATCTGGGATGTTATTTAATAGTAATTCTTTAATTGTCAATATCCTCTTTATGCATGATTTTATAAATTTTATCGGCTATTGACTATATGCTGGAGATTCTCACACTCTAGTACACTCAATATGAATCTCCGCTCCCATGATCTATTAATTACTGGGATTTTGGGAATGTTATAAATTGCACAAAATGACAATTTATGAAATTCATTTGAATATGAATTTAAATTTATTCCCGTGAATTTTATTATTTGATATTAAATTGACATAAATTTTATTCCAGAGCATATCTGGGAACTTAGGATCCTTAATTCTATAAAATAGTCCTTCTAAGAATATCGGTAAATACTGTGATATCTTAATTGACTAGAAATTTTAAAGGATCGGGATTTTACAGATTTTAACAAAATATTAAATTAATATTTAGGATGGGCACCATTTTATTCCAGAACTTGTCTGGGGACGTTAACCACTGATTCTAGAATTTGTCTTTCAAGTATATCGGTGGGTGCCACGATATCTTAATCGACTAGAATTACAGATGGTCAAAAGTTTAACAGATTTATTTGCGATTTACGCTACTGTTAGAGGGACATCACGCTACTATATGTATTATTTGTTATAAGGTAGAAGAGCAATATCGCACGAAGCAATGTCAGTGTGAAGAGGCAAGTCGTTTCCAAGGTCTACCCAGAGCTTGGTTTAGCCGAGACACGAGGATCTGAACTTTGCATTCCTAATACTCTGCCTACCAATAATACTTAAATATAGTAGTGGCTTTACTGTACTTTAAGAAGTACTGACATGTCATCTTACTATAGTCTCGCATTTATAATATAATACGGACAGTAAGGAAAGAGAAAATAATTACTTCTTGCCGTCGCACTAAATATATATTATAAGTAATTATGTACGTAATAAACACTAATATATTGCACTAATCTACTAAACATTCTAAAATAACATTTTACTAAATAAAATTAAAGAAAACGATTATAATAAAATTACATAATAATACATACATAAATATAAAATAAAAACAAATATAAAATGATATAGTCACACGCCCACTCCATATGTTATTACGTTATGGAGTCCCTAGATATTTGTCGGATTAGGGAAGTGGTCGTAGGAAGAGTATCTTGCCTTCCATAGTTTCCGGACAGTTTTCGGTCTCTTTCCAGTAAACATAAACGACTAGCTGGGCGATTGAGTGGTTGTGTTAGTTTCTCCGCTCCCTTGGCCTGTCTACTCTCCGCCGTGGTAAGATGAGGAGGCCATTCTTCTTCTTCTTTACTTAAGAAGTCGGATCCACCTAACCAGCCTGGAGTATCTATCAGTTCTTGAGGAGTTGCTCCTCTGGAAGCGATGTCGGCTGGATTAATCGTCCCAAGGCAATGTCTCCATTGATCTACATTGGAGTTAATATCGTCATTATCTGAGGAGTATGGTGTTCCCTCAGTTGGGTCGTCCACATCACTGCTCTCCACTTCCCCCTTTACTTGGTATACCTGTTGTTGAGGTAATCTCTCTTTGAGAGTTCTACGGGAAGGGCCAGTGAAGTACCAACCTACTCTAGTTCTTACCGCATAGGTTTGTAGTGGCTGTGGTTGAGCAGGCCGTTTCTCTAATGGCTCGAGCGCCTCATGCGCGTTTTGGCCGATGAGGATTTGCACTCCAGGATAATCGGTTTGGAATCGAGGTATCTCAAGATGTTGGATGCACTCATCCTCGTCCCAATTATAAGGTTCTGCTTGAGTAGTAGCAAAGTTCTTGATAGCCACCATTTTTACTGACCTTATACCTCGTGTTCCTAACTTATCCTGGGGGGTGGACAACACACCTACATAGTAATCTGCCGTTAGGGTAGATTTCCAAACCTGCATAATTCCTGACATATTCAATTTAGTCCGGAACTTGGGTTGTCCAGCAAAGATATCTTCGGCTAGTTCTTGATCGATGAATGTTCCTGTGCTGCCGGAGTCAAGTAGGGCGTTCACTATGTAACTCTTGTTGGGACCATGAACTCGAACTTGCACTACAGGAAATTCTCTTATTCCTATGTTGGAAGTTGGAACTTTCCAAGATGGTTGTTTGTCAAAAGGAGTTGGAGTAAACTCATCAGTGTCCTTTTCATCCGTAAGTGCTCGATACACTGTGGTATTTATTAGATAACAGGATTCGTTGGCATCGGAGAATTCGTCTGTATAGAATCCTTCCCACTCAGAACCTTGGTCAGTGTCGTTCACATCACTGAATTGGACATGTAGTTCGGGCTCACTTACCTGACTCGGGTTGTCTCGTTCGAACTCACTGTGTAACAAGATGTGATGTTTCGCGCCACACTTTGCACACTTTACGTCGGAGTAACAGGTTCGCCGTTGGTGTCCTGATCTGAGGCAATTATAGCATAGCCGCTTATTCCACAGGACTGTACGTCTGTCTACAGGGGATTTCTTTAAAAATTCAGCACACGCACTCAAACGGTGGGGCCCGTCGCACAGCGCACATTTTGGTTTGATGTTACTCACCTTAACTTGGTTAACGTTCTGCACTCTCGTTCTTTCTTCGGGCTTTCTTCCGTGAATTCTCTTAGGAGACATAGGAGGAGTTGTTGTTACCTGTTCTCTCCTGTCACTGGTTCGAGACTTGTATTTACTTACGTCTTTATAGGTCTTGTCAATATAATAAGATCGTTCGGTGTCTTTCCCGCTGTCTTCGTCTTGGGAAACTTGGCTTTCGCCGTCTTCAGTGTAACACACTGGTGTTACTCTTCTCCTGGAAGTGGGTTTCTCACTTACCTTATTTTCCGATGTTTTCTCTCTGGCTTGCTTGATGAGTTGTAGTCTGACTTCACCATCCAAGAACGACATGAGATCAGCCATGGTAGGGCTTCGTCGTTGTTGGTCATTCATGTACAACACTTTCTTGTCCCAGCGTGTACATACTCCACCCTTTGGTAAAGTAGAGACTACGGCTCCAATAACCATGGAACTCTGGTATTCGTGCGACTTACCTAACCAGTCCAGTTGTCTACAGATCTCTTGTATTTCATCGGAAAACTCTATAATCCCACTACTAAGGAAGTGTCGGGGGGCTACTAATTTTGTATACAAATACTTAGCTATGTTATCTTTGTTACCATACCTGATGTTTAATGTATCCCAAACTTGTCTTAGTCCATCTGGATGTCCAATAAACTTTAACGCCATTAACTTGGGAGGTCCTTCCAAACATTTGATGAGGAATCTAAGTTTCTCTCCGTTAGATAGTACAGAGTTCTGTATGCTATCTTTGTAATATTCGTTGAAAGGTAACCATTTCATCTCATCCCCATTGAATTTGACGATCTCTCCCACTTTGACCGCTTGGCGGGCTTCTGTTCTAGCCATCTGACGCGTAAAGCTTTCTTGGGCCATCGTGTTATTTAATATCGAATTATCGGTATACAAATTTCTCGGATCATTATCAGGTCTATAGGGAATATCATCAATAACAGGTCTATAATCACCCTTAATAGGGTTTGCTATAGGAGTTTCAACTTCACTAGCAGTATAGATGCGTGTAGGCTCCACACCTTGCGCATGTGATACTTCAGACCTAACGGGTTGACTCAATGTTACCGGGGGCATTGGTATGCCTTTTTGTATATTGACTAATTTGTCGCGTTCTAGCGCGATACTTTGCTGCACTTATTGCAACTCTGCTCTACTTTCCCTCACTGTTCCCTTAAGTTGGTGGACAGTCTCCTGCATCTGTCCTAGCAGAAGATTCATCCCCCGCCGTCCCTCTTCCACCCACTCAACCGCCGAAGCGGGAGTCGCCAACATAGTAGCGGGCTGACGCGGGACGACGGGAGACAAATTATTGATTTCTCTCTCTGCTATCTGGACAGGGGTATTTGCATGGACTGTTCCACCGGGTACAGGCAGTGTAGTGCTATGTAAAGGGAATTTAGAGTTAAGCTCTGGAAGTGCAGGGGTCTCTAGCATAGAAGTGACTTTGGGAATTACAGGCCTAATTATTTCAGGTTCATCGACTATAGTAGGGAGTCTTTTGACCTGGATAAATTGTTCTATAGGTTCCGCACTACCTAAATCTGTGCTAGTTAGCTGTCTTTTAACAGCTGGGGGCAAATCAGGCAATTTACGACGGTAATATGTTTTTCTACGCCTACTTAGATGAGATCTATCTCCTCCGCCTTCAGGGTCGGTAGTATCGCCTTCCTCCGATGAGGTGTACCCCTGGCGCTTGGGAGTAGATTTTCTCATCATCTGCATTTGATTAGCAGTAAACTGTTTATTTATACTGTCTTGTGTCTCTTGCAGATTTTCCAACTCCAGTTGGGTAGTCTGCTCAGAGGCTCTCCGTTCTGCTTCGGCCACTGCCCTTTCCGCCTTTGCTTCTGCCGCCGCTGCCTTTCTTTTTGCTTCTGCTTCTGCCGCTGCTGCCCTTCCTTTTGCTTCTGCTTCTGCCGCTGCTGCCCTTCCTTTTGCTTCTGCTTCTGCCGCTGCTGCCCTTGCTGCTATTCTTTCTGCTTCTACTTCTGCCGCTGCTGCCTTTCTTTCTGCTTCTGCTTCTGCCGTAGCAGCCGCCTTTTGTTCCTCTATCCTTCTTTTCTTTATTTGTTCTTCTCGGACTCTAGTGAGACGGAGTTTTTCATCACATTCAGCTTGGTTTGCAGCTAACATTTCGGTATCGATCGCGTCCAATATAAGCTTGGTTCCTTCACTATTAGGGGAAAGTCCATGTAGCCGTCTCCTCAACTCTTCGTCTCCTAGGAATCGCTGATAGTCGGACAAATAAATGTCGATAGCGTCTCTAGTTCGCGGTTTCTCGGCGGCCTCTTCGCTTTCCTCTTGAGCAAGGGTGACATCAGTTTGTTCGGAGACATCAGTTGGTTCCTCATAGATTGATCTCTCAGCCAGCTGGGATTTCCACTGGGCTGTTTCCTGTACTTTGAGATCTACTCGATGTAACCAAGTTTTGACAGCAACCTGCAGCGACGTGTCTTGTCTTCTTTTGGAAGTTTCCTCAAAGGCTGAGAGGATTAGTCGAATGCGTAGGGTTCTTTCGCGTATTTGATATAGCAGTTCTTCCTGCTCTTGAGGTCCGTGAGGTTGTCGAAACAGTTGTTCCTCCAATCGCTCCAAGGATCCGAAGAATCCCTGCACATATCCTGCTGCCGACCTCTTCCAAACAGCTGGATCCATTGTATCTTGAGCCACTCCCATCCTGTGTATATCTTCCCAAGTAGCCTCGGACATATCAAACGGAAGTCCGAGTCCGGGAAAGTTCCATTGTGATTCAACAATAGATCTCAATTCTTCCCTGGCGTATCCCGCGTAATTATCTTGGGTCGCTTGCTTATTCTTCGCCCAGTCGGCTTGATGTTCCTCCACCGCAATGAGTATAGTAGTTAGCACTGCAGCAGGAAGAGTAAGAAGGGGGTCCGAGTAGACTGTATCAGCCATCTGCACTCCATGTTCGGGAGTCAACTCTACAGTATCCGAACTGCTGGAGCTATCTGGTCTCTGGGAAGTAGGTTCTTGACCAAGATGTTGCTGCGATAGGACAGCTGCCTCTTGGTCCCGTTTTACCTGTGCCCGAGTGCCTATGATGGACCTATGGTGGACTAGCCTAGGGTCTGATACTACTGGAGGGATGACCTTTTTTACAGTAGGAGGTGAGCCGAACCTCTCTATTATTCGCTCCACACTCCTATCTGAATCACAGATAGTGGTCTCGATCAGACTGTCCGACAGGTTTTGCTGAGTGTCAGACATGTTTAGTTATACAGTTGAATGTCTACTACTATAATTTCAGTTAAAGCAAGTCTAGTAATTCAGTATGACCGCAAGCTTAGCGATTTATTACCGGTACCGTTACTCAGTGGAACGTGATATATATACAATATATTAGAATACCGGTATGCTTATAATATATAAGTATTATTACAGACTAGATTTGTCACAGAGTACCGGTATATAATTTTAGCACAAATATATATATATATATAGTAGGCCTATAATGAATACCGGTATACAGCTTACACTTACAGCATGTAAGTATAATTATGAACTAGAATTAATTACAGAGTACCGGTATGATTTCCGCTCAAATTTATAGAGATAAATATAATAAGCCTATAATGAGTACCGGTATGTCAATTATTTTAGGATAATTGAATTTCTGAATATTTTGGGGTTACTTCGTTACTTTAACTTACTTTATTACCGTTATTTAAGCAGTAGTCCAACTGACAGTGAGACCTAGTTGTTGTATGGCAGGCCTACTATTTATAAATCGTTTGAGTTGATTTATAATAGATATATACCCGTTTAAAAAGGGTTTTTGACAATATTTGAAATAAATGTTATTATTTCTGGGGAAGTCACTACACAGAAGCTGAGCGCTCTCAGTGAAGTGTTATTTATTTGACACTAAAACTGATAATTCTAATTTACCTAAGTTACTTAATACTACAAATTACTTACGATACGGGTGAGATTAATTCTCTAATTAAACACAACAAAATATTACGGACGAAATTTTTAGGGTAATTTTACAGGAAGTCTACAAACCAGTCTAACAAAGGGTTAGATTTCTGGCTATTACAAAGGACAGGGTACTACGGTATTTAAATAATAAGTAGTAGTAAATATATTGTACTGTCCAGATAGGAAAATACCACCGCCTGACGACCTATAACCGTATCGCTATAGGTACAACGTTATGTATCACGGATTGTTCCTACCCAGAAGCTAATAGAGCTAACGAATGTGCCTATCAACCACTTTACAACACAAATATACTGCCTACACTAATTACTTCGGAAGGCACTGTACTCTAAACCCTAAATTAGGTACAAGTACCGGTATAACAAATAATCAGTAGTTAAATATACTTGAACAGTTAAAAGAACCACGGCATCTGCTGGAGTGACCGAAGCACAAAGTCGTCAGTCTTTACCTACGCCAAGCAGCCCTGATGTAGTACCGGGGTTAGTTTAACTATAACGGTATGTATAACAAGCACAATTACTGTAGGAATAAACTTGGGGACATGAATGTTGCGAATAATCGCATAAACTCTGAATAATAAATATTACGCTACCCGCACAGAATACTCAAACAAATACAAACCAAAACGCTGGCAGACTACTATTAAGCCTAAACAAACTACTGTATGTGCAGATTCTGAAACTGTTAGTTAGTATGCGTTCTAACACGGTAGTACGACTTACTCTTTAAGAGGGGATTGACCTTACCGCTTATGGCTGCCCCAACTTACTAACGGCACTTGATCAGACCAACTCTACACACGCAGCAATCCCTTCAGACCTAAAAATAGCTAGACAACAATCCAGCCTACAAATATTTGAGTAATAACTATTACGGTACCTGAACAGACCACACAAACAAACACAGGCCAAAACACTGGCAGACCACGATCAAGCCTAAATAAACTACGGTATATGCAGACTCTGAAACTGTTAGTTAGTATGCGTGCTAACACGGTAGTACGACTTATTCTTTAAGAGGGGATTGACCTTACCGCTTATGGCTGCCCCAACTTACTAACGGCACTTTATCAGACAAACTCTACACACGCCGTAATCTCTCCAAACCCAACCACAGTCAGACAGCAGCTCAGCCTACAATTATCTGAACAATCTGAGCAGGGTCACACGCCTTCTGCTCAATATTAGCCTACTAGTAAATAAAACCAACAGAAATAAGTAGAATCTCAAATAAAAAATCAGGGCGGCCGTTCCCTGATTAAGTACCAAGACCTACCGGTATACAACAATCAAAATCGAATAATACTAATGTACTTGTACAGCAGTACCGATACCGGTGATGACAGTTAGGCCTACTGACCTACAAAGTACCGGTTCAGTTTTACCAGTCACTACGGTATTTTGCAACCCTATTGCCTACTGCAATAAGATTGTAAACCGTTACTGTTCGACAGAACAGTATTAAACTGTATTTAATGCTTACACTGCAATACAGTATAAACTGTTACTGTTCGCGCTTTTGAAGACCTTTAGCAGTTTAACCTGCCAAATTTTATATGTCTTTTAGTTAATTAAAACCACTTTAGCATACGACAATAATTTATGCTAATACGCAAAACATTAGCCGAAATCAGCCCATGCGCGATCATTCACCCGATGGATCTACACCCGGGAGACTGAATTCGGATGCTTGAATTGTATTATTACAGTGTAAGGTTGCAGTGTATACCTAATGTATTATTCGATAGATCGCTAATAATTAATCTCTGACAGATATTATTGGCTTTCGGGAAATATTAACAGTTCCTTTAGGACGTGGCGCTTTATCTATTTAAACAGAACTAGGACTTATACTAAACGCAACGATACTGCTTATGATTAAAGTATAAAGCGTATTCTTTAGGAAATACTTTGTTACCAATCACGATCGTACACACTATTCTGCCGACAGTCAGTACATTTGATCACACATAAAGAGAGCAGTAATTGACTCACGTAGGGTCTGCTAAATAACATTGGATTCAATACACACCACATTAATATAAATCGCAATTGTTATATATAGCCGGTCTCTCTAACCTGTAGTGTTATCAAGAAAATTGGGAATTGGGTGATTTATCCGTATTATCCAAATAGCAATATTTCCATCAACAAATATTTACAATTAATAACTGACGGTAAAATAACAGTACAAACAATATGATTAATGCAATTAAATTAAGTGAGTATGTTAATTAAGATTGATCAATTAGTTAAGATTCGTTAGGTTAGGTAACAGTTTATACTTTCGATAATTCAAGCAGTTTACGGTACAGCAGTATCTATCCAAAATGCCGGTGTTTCTGGCTTAGACAGCAATAACAACAAAGTATCAAGAAAAAACAGTAAGACTGAACACTCTCCTTATGATCGACTAAAAGCTACACGTCGACAGGAAAAACCGCCCTGATTGGCCCAAGCCAAACAAAGAACCACGCGTCCAATGGCTGTTTCCATGTCAGCAACCAGCTGCTAGATGTCGTAATATGAATCATCACGGCTAAGCTGTGAAAGGTGGTTGGTACATTACAAGTTTTTTGTCTTACCATGTCCGCCAAAACACGTATATAGCAGAATGATTTTTATGTCCGTTAAAACACCTGTAAAGGTACCTTGCGGGCGAGGGGAATATATATACAGTTAGAAAACCTTTTTAGAGTATTCCAGCGCCTGGGGGGGAACTGGCCAGCAAAGGCAAACGTATCAGTTATCCCACAAAAGCTTTTACAGTATTAAATTACCTTTAAGGTCGAAAATGGGGCGAAATTATCGGATTTTATTAATGTAAAGTGAGATTTTGCAGATTGTTTCATAATTTCGATAATTTCGTTGATAATCTCGTCTTTTTCGTGGTTTATAGGTACAGTAACTATCCCTGTTATTGTGGTTATACTGTATCTCCGAGGAGATAAGTTATAGTTTTAAGTTAGGACTGTTTACTGGCAGGAGTTTTATATCAATAAATTGAATTGAAGTATCTACTGTATGCCCTATCTGCTTTATAAATTAATTATCTTGAACTTTAATAATCTGTTTTATTGATTAATGATATAAAAATGGTGTAGTAGTGATTTAAAAATAATTACAAGTGTAAGTGATTTATATTGGTGAAATTTATTGAAAAATAATTTATAGACTGTAAATGACTCCGTTAAAATGAAAACCAACCTATCCGGTATTTGACGGAATGGTTTCCCCTGGAAGGTGAATTATCCATGTCGTCCTTCATTTGCGTACGATAGTCCATCACCATGGTTACCAGATCTGGACGGGCAATGGCCTCAAGCGCTCGTTGGAGATGGATAAGATTGTCTGTAATGTTAATCGTAAATTATAGAATACTGAAACTAAAACGTTAAATTACATATTATTAAAACGTTGTTATTCGCATTCAGCGATATGCTTGCTATCAATAATAAATATACTGTATAATTACTATAATATATTTACATTATTTTTTTATTTTTATTTTATTTATTTATTTAATTTATTTATTTTTTTTATTTTATATTTTTTATTTATTTTTTTATTACTATAGTATATTACTATAATTGTCTGACTATTAAGCTAGAGCTCTCCAGGTTCCTCTCTCTTGGCTGTTACCTACAGTATAATACAGGGAGGGCGCCACACTGTAATTCCCTAGTGTGAATTTCCTAACTATTAAAGCATTTCCCTCACAAGCCAGGTTTCCATTGCAACGTAAGTACTATGTGAAAGCGGTTTAGTCGCTGTGTCCATTCGGATTATGCGGTATGTTACAATAATAGCAAAATACAGTAGCTTCCCTCTGCTGCCTAATCAATCATTTATTAATTATTAAATTTCTTATACGCAATTTGATTAACTGTGTATGTAGCTCAGCAGTACAGTAGTATTGTAGTATGTGATGTACTGTAAATAATTTAATTATTCATTATGACATACTGTAACATCAATCATTTTATTTTGTTTTCCTTTATTAAAATTGTTAATAATTATGTTGAAATTTGGTAATTAATATAGGATGGATGGCAATTCACACGGGATACCAGTAGAACAACCCCCCCCCCCCCCCCCCCCACCGACTGCCACTGCATCCAGAGACAATGTATTTCTTGTACCCAGCTGCTTGGTGAAAGGCTGCATTACAGCGTGCAGAAATACATTCCCACGAGAGGGGAATTAATCTAAAACACACAGCTGCCACGCTCATGCAGTCGGAGTTATCTATACCGATCTGCGATACCGAACCCAAACAAACGAGTAGGGCCTACATACTGTATCGGTAAATAATGTACCACACAGTGTCAGTAAACATCACGCGACAGTAATTCCTGGAAACCTGATCTTACGCGCAATCAATCCGATCTGACCTTAATTGCGGAAAAGTTAATCTACCGAATAATGCCGAATATAATCAAGGATAGGGCCTACAGTACCATATGAAATAATAGAGTACTGTAGCTTAGCTAGCTACATAGCCTACTGTAGCGTGTTGTACTTAAGACGTACTGTACTATATACAAGGCCATGCCCTCGAGTTAACTGTGGGCGGTGACTGGGAGCAAGATTTTCTTAAGCTTTATAACAGAGATTTCCTTATGTTATTACAATTTATGACTAAAATGCGCTTTGTACTGTATGAGGGTGTATTACTGTAGTAATTATTGCAAGAAATGTGTCTTGTTAGTTTTACATTAAGGGATAATTTACCATTCAGAATGTCATTTTATAAATACCGTAGGCCTACTGAATTCAAGGCGTACTGTATACAAGGCCATACCATCGAGTTACTACTACTACTAGGATCGGCATGCTGCATTGCAACTGCATTTTTAAGAATGCTGTGTCGGCTTGTCAAAAAAATTGCGCCGCCACAACTCCCTATCACCTATCACATTTGCTAGATCATCCGCATCTTCAAGGCCAGTGTCCTTTAAGATGCGTCTCAAGAAAGTAATGGGCTGTCCACCATGCTTATTAACTCCATGAGGCTGCCAAAGTATAAGATTATGCACTGGCTGGTCCTCACGGCGAAAGCAATGTATATACTGTACAGTAGCGGAGGCGACATTGTTCGAGTGTCAAGCTTGGCGGAACCAATGAGACACCTCCTATGTTATATAGTGTCTCGTTGGAGATGTGTGCATTGTACTTGACACAATGAACACGGCGTAGCATTCTGTGAATGGGACATCCAAGAGATTTGGTGTCCTCAGCAGTTAGAGCCCAGCATGGACTCCCATAGAGGAGTACTGGACCTATTGCTGCTCTAAATAATCGGACATTAAGTTTCCGATTAATTCTCGGTGACCTCCAAATCCTGGAAAGCCTATTCAAGGCTGCCCATGCCTTTCCCTTACGTATTCGAAGGTCCTCACCTGACTTCCGGAGCCATGATCCCAGGTAACAGAAGTCGTCCACATGCTCAAGCATACCATCCTTTGAGCTTATGCTCATCCGGTCAGAGACTTGCTGAGGACTTTCAAAGTTAACTGTCAAAATTTAGGTCTTTCTGGAGTTAATAAAGAGACCAACTCTAGAAGCAGCCTGTTCTAATGAGCTGAGGAGCCGTTGGGCGCCCTCTAGTGATTCTGAGAGTATTGATTCTGTTCGCGCTTTCAGACCTTTGGCAGTTTAACCCGCCAAATTAAGATGTCTTCTAGATATTAAATCGCTTTTTAGCCTATGACAAGTATTTGATTCACTACACTAGTCGAAACCAATCCGTGCGCGACCATTCACCCGCTGGATATTCCCGGGAGATTGGGTTCGACGGTTTAATTTTATTGCTATGTAAGCTTAATGTATTATTCGACTGACAGTATTATATAATCTCTGACAATATTATTTACCTTCGGGAATATTAACAGTTCCTTTAGGACGTGGCGCTTTATCTATATAAACAGAGTTATGACTTAAACTACTCACAACGATATGGCTTAATTATAATTCACATATATGGCGCATTCTTTAGGAATGCTTCTTTAACAGACTCACTCATACACAATGCTGCACAATACTGCACACTAATCTGCCGATCTTCACTGATTTTAGTCACATATAAAAGGAACACAGACTGACTCATGTAGGGTCTATCAAATAACATTAGATTCACTTCAAACCACTTTAACATAAGTCACAATCGTTTATCTGTAACCTTTCTCTCTTACCTTCGGTATATCAAGAATATTGGGTTTCGGGGTTATTTCTCGTTATTCCAAATATAATAATTCATCAACCATATTATGAAGAACTGACAGTAAATAGCAGTATAACAATATAAAAGTATGCACAGTGTTACACAGTATGCAGTGTATGCAGTACTGCAGTATGCAGTGATTACGAAATTGCAGAGTGTTTGTTTCGTCAGTTAAAGGATATATGTCCTTGTAATTAAACCTACTAGTGTTGAGCTAAAAAGCAGAAAGCACAAAACACTAAAAAGCCGTTCTTTCGTGGCTTTGAAAAACTCGTGACTACTGCTCTATACGAGGATACCAACTCCCTTATTCCACGAAGCTCCCGTTCAACACAGAGAAAGAGCAGTGAGATAGGAAATTTTCAGTTCAGTACTCTGTGATAGGTCGAAATCAAGGCTAACTCAAATTCTATTGGGAGATACAAAACAAGGCTATGACGCAACCTCCCTAGGCTTGTTGGCCGATTAAACAGAGCCCAGATGCCTGCGTACAGCAAATCAGCCAATAAGTTGGTAACTTGCACTATTTTTAGTTATAGATCACTTTGAGAGTATTCTTAGCGACTGGGGGGGAACTGGCCAACAAGGCAAACGAATCAGTTATCCCACAAAAGCTTTTACACCGCTCCCAGAAAATGGGATTTAAGTCTATAAAATATACAAAATCACAGTTTCTAAAATATAAAAATACTCTAAACAGTTAGTCTTTCTTGCGCGGACGGCGTTTACGCAGTTTCTTGAGGCTAGCAAGAGTACTTTTCTCTTTGGGGGGAGCCACTTTACTAGGAGGGCCATAACTCCTGGGTGAAGGGTGCAATATGATTGCATTAGAAGGTTTGGGTTTACGGTCGGTGTCTCGTCCATTTCGATATGCTTTTCCTCGAGCTGATTTTCCTCCGCTTGTCATGGGATACGTTCGTCCAAAACTCTCGCAGAGAATAGGGTTTTCTAAGCTTGATATCTTCTTTGAGATTCGAGGTTTCCCAATCGAACTGAGATAAGGCCAATTCGTTTATCGATTGGACTTACTATTATAACTTACGTTTATCTGAACAAACGCAGGTTTCCTTTTTGATCTTTATAGAATAGCGTTTAACTCGTTTCGTACAACGCTCTCCTTCACCTTGATGAGGGGTTGTATCGCGTTAAACGTGGACGACCATACGGTTGGATAGTGATATTAGGTGCCCGCGTCACAATCCGGCTAGGTAAGATGGGCGGCTAGCTAGAAATCACTGTCGGAGTGTTACCGATTAATTGTTAGGGTAGCACTAGATCTTTGAACAGTGAATACAGTCCGCGAGGATCCGCGACACCACCAGGATCGCAGGTCTGAGGTCCAACTAAGGAATGAGGAGGTTTGACCGAGTATTCCGGGACTCTGATCGTAGGTTTACTCTAGGATCGTTAGAGCCGAGTGAGCATAGGTGATACGTCAAACAAGTTTCGCTCGAAACTCCAGTAAATATAACGAACACAACTGTGTTTATCACAACGTTTCCGTGGATGTTTATGTCTTTCCGTTTATTGGCTGGATCTAGGGCATTTACAGTAATAATACCAAAGACGCACGTTTGGTAGGGGAAACGCGGATGATATTTATTTGTTGTTACAATGCTTCTATCAAGAATTCCAAATATATGTTGGAGTTACCGCGTTTATTTGTTTCTTTAATGTCTTTTCTTTCGAGCCGATTTCGAATAGAATTTTCTCATTCGAATTTCAGCTTATGGTTCCGACTCCGCTGGGCAGGATATATAGTCGACATAGTCCGTATTGTGTAAATTGATAGAATGACCAGTAGTTAAGAAGCCCATATACGTACCATTACGCTGCGTATATCGAGCGGTGAATTTCTTATAGTCCAACTCACGCGTGAGCTGCTCTTGGGACATTGGCGGTTCGATATAACGACCATCATCCTTCGTAGTAGTTGGACTAGTATCACCGCGTATTAAGCTATCAACAAACGTTTGAAAGTAGAATATATCGTTCCCCGATAC
>JAUCBJ010002572.1:0-23682 GCA_032718475.1 Nemertoderma westbladi
TTGACTATTTCCAAAAAGGCTCCAGTTCACACAAATGTTATGGTAGAACCTTTAAACTAGTTAGGTAGCTGTTAATCTTGTTAATTCTACAAATAAGTTTTACTTACCTAGAGAGAATTCTTCACGGGTTAACCCGGATCCGAAACTATTAAAATGTTCCTCAAATCCAAGAGACCGCATATTCTGCATTAGTATAACAGAAGCGCTATCGGTGTCACTTTTAGCGAATATACAGGTGGGAATGTTAAGTCGCAGTTCGTTTTGATTTACCTTTAAAGTAAACAAGAAACTGAGAAAGTAGAAACATAAAGTGGCCAAATATATATTCCAGAAACGGTAATGAACAATTATCGCACCTGTAGTAAATACATTTATTGTACTTATAAGAAGATAATAATTATGGACTATTACATTTTACCCTCCCAGTAACCAGAAAGTATACGTTATAAAAACAATGTACACAAAAATATTGTAGCCACTATAATTGACACAATTGACAAAATTTTGGCAATTTTTAATATTTTCAACGATTAAATATTAAAAATGAAAAAAAATTACCCGAGTGAACGGCAGAGACCAAAAATGCACATAATATTTGTGATAACATAACAATAACAATATTTATAGCTGAAAACAACCTTATTCTGAGTTTGTCGATTTTGACATTTTTCATCACTAAATTCCCTGCTACGTTTTCATTCAATTTTCATCAAACATATACCAAAATGTTACGCAGCTCTAGGGCTACAATCGTGCGCATCGGTTTTGTAAATCAGGCCCATTTCGATGTTCTAGATACGATTTTGTAACCGCTACTCTTTGTCAATCTTAAAATATATGATCCCCAAATCCCAATATATAGTCCGCACATACTAAAAACACTATGTATTTCGCAAAGATAATAATTTTATGGTGAAATTTTAATAAAATATATCTCTAGGGCCATTGTGCTAAATTCATGGAATTCTAATTGAGCTTTTACACATAAAAGCGTGAAATGTATACACTTTTTGAAAAAAAAACCAACATGGACCAAATATGCCATATTTTTTTGACTCATAGGTCAAAAAAATATGGCAATTTTATATTATGGCATATATTTTAGGTCGATTTGTCTATATTTTAGGAATTATTTTGGGGCAGGGAATCTGGCTCTACATAATTATTAAATATTCTACTAGATGGGGATTTTTGTTCATTTAGGGTAGAGGACGGTATTTCCGGCTTCAGGGGCGGTAATTTCTCTCCTTTTATATTAATTATAATTTCCAGTTCAGCGAAAATGTATCAAGGGCTTAATTAAAGAGGTTGTTTCGTGATTTGGCACCAACTATCACAAAATTACCTTTATAATGATGTAAAGGAATCCACATACATCATATTTACTAAACCATACAATATCCTAACTACCATCTTGGCATATATAACATTAACTATTTACTAAACGATACAATATCCTAACTACCATCTTGGCATATATAACATTAACTCTGTACTCAGTACAAACAATTTGCAAAATTAATTAATTAGTAAAAAATCTTTATTGTTAACTCACGAAAAAGTAAAGAAAATAATCAAGGTCTTAAAAAGAACAGTAAAAATTCAAGTATCCAGATATAATATAATCCAACATTGAGTGACCTACAACATTGAGTGACCTACAACATTGAGTGACCTACAACATGGCTCATCAGGGTGTCTATAGTGATAATGAAATTCAATTGGAAGAAATTTCTCAGGAAGGTGTCTATGAAGTCATATCGGAAGGGAACCACCCAAATCCTTCACAGAAGGGTATGGAACACAATAAAGTGGATAATAAGAGCCGAATGGTTTCAGTAAGAAGATGGTGGGTCGGGGTTATTGGTGGTGTGATATTTGTATTGTTAGCAAGCGCGGCTTTGGTAACCTTGTTTGTAATGATGTCCAAAATTCAAAATAATAATAATGTTGGGGAACGTATTGGGCAATTGTATGAGAGTAATAGTAAATTAGTTGAACGTATTGGGGATCTATCAGAAAAAAATAAACACTTGGAGGAATCGTTGATGCAGCTTCACCCTGAATTAGTTTGTTTAAATACTGAAGTAGATACTACCACCATCGTCAAATATATCAATGGGCTAAATGGTCTCATTAGATGTGACAACACAATCCCTTACGGGCCTTGGGTAGTCATACAGAGAAGGGTGGGTGGATCCCAAGATTTCGAACTAAATTGGCAACATTACGCATCTGGCTTCGGAAATGCGGCAGGTGAGTTCTTTCTGGGTTTGGAGAAAATATCCGAATTTAGCAGTGAGGGAGTCGTAATGAGGATCGAACTTTGGTATAAAGGGGAACACAAGTTCGCCGAATACCATAACTTCCGAGTTGATGATTCTCACGTGATAGCTACAGGCTACATATATCTGGGTACAGAGGCACCGCTGGTGACTCAATCATTTGGGGCACTTTCAGTGAGGGTGGCATTCTCGGTGGATCACCTTTCTCCACACGCGATAACGACAACGACGCTTCATCCGAAAACTGCGCCGCCATCTTCAGAGGGGGTTGGTGGTATCAGCGGTGTTCGCGTTCCAATCTAAACGCCGTCTATGGGGTAGTGGGTGTGGAGGGGCCTTTTTGGTGGACATTCACTGACGAATTCGTACCGATGGATAAAATAGAGATGAAGATTAGGGTTTAGTGAATCTACAACCATAAACGATTAACTATATGCCCGTATTCCCCTATTCACTACAGTAATGCCCGTATTAACTATATGCCCGTATTCTTGGTTATTCATTTCTTATTCTGTTCTGGGCATCTGATACTTGTACTGGGAACTTTCAGCTGAATGGACCTGGTTTATTTTGGATTAGAGTTAGAATTCCAATTAGTTATTTATGTATATAATAACGTAGTTATTTGGTTAGTCCCTAACTAAAATTAGAACTTCATATAATCATATAAGGCCGGGTAGCTCAGTCGGTTGATCGCCGGGCCAGGAATCTATTGGTTGTAGATTCAAGTTCCGCCAAGGTTCACTCAGCCTTTCATCCCTTGGGGCCGATAAAATTAAGACAAGTTGGATTACTTGGAAATTACAACTGACCAACCTCGCAACAAAAGTGAACACTTTTCAAATTTTTTCAATGGTTGATACCTATAGGTAATTTTCGACGCGGATTCCGAATATAGCCAAATAATTCGAAATTGTTGGGTATATGATGATCTTTTTTGGTGTCAAATGTGGTGCTGCACCAATATTAAAATTTTTAAATTTTGGGTGAAAATTAAAGTATATATCATCAAAAGATTTCCGTTCTGGTGCATCTAGTTATCAGATATTCAACATCTTTACTCCGCTTTTTATACTTCGGGATCCCGTTCAAAAAAATGGCGGGATCGGGACCGGGATTGCATTTTTTGCCGGGATCCCGGTTTGTCGGGATCGGGATCCCGTTTAAACACTACTGTACTAGTTTTTATGTCAGTAAACCATCCAGTAATCAATTGCAAAATAATTTAAATATAACTTTATCTTGATAATACTTCAGAAGTGAGTGAGTGTTACATATACTAATAACTACTAACTTTAAGAAATTTAATACAAAATTGCAATCCAGAGTGATAATCCCGGTTCCGATCCCGGAAATCCCGAAAAGTCTGATCCCGTTTAAACACGTTTCGAGAACGAAACAACTTATCAAAAAGTGATTTGAGATTCGGAATCACCATAAAATTCCACATCGCAAAACACATTAAAAAACCTGTACCACCCCCCCCCCCCCCCCCCCCCCCTAAAAAAATAACATCCTGTAACATAAAAGGCTGAGTAGTTTTCTTTTCCAATTACATTTGGTGTCTACCGGTACTTTTTTATATTCTCTTATCGTACTGTAAAGTCTAAATCTGTTAATATAATAATAAGTAAATACACCATGTCCCAGAATATAGTGTCGTAATTCAGTGACCCCCCCCCCCCCCCCCCCCCCCCTAATTTTTCTACAAATCGTAATGAGATTGCATGAAATTTGAAACAGAGATAGTTTCACCTCCCGACCACTGACTGGGTGAGCCAGAATTTTTATTTTTGCTTTCATTCTTTAGCTACAAGCGTTTAAAAAAGTGTCTCCAGCGATATTACACCAGTTACACCGCAGTTATTCTTCTACCTTATAGCTGTTTGTTGGTACCATGGAAAGCTGGCCCTGCAAGGATTCCAAATATGTAACACAATTTGAATTTCGTTGAAAAATAGCTGAGATATGAGCGTTTAAATGTTGCATGGTTATGCAACGACGCGAGGCTATTTTATTCTATTAATAAATAAACCATATTCTGGAATATTTTTTAAATGTATGAATAGCTACATAATAGTATGATTAGATGTAATGCATCTAATATATCACAATATATTTCTAAAATTCACAGATAAAACAATATTAGCTACTAAGATACAAAGTTTTTAGGATATTACAAAATGTGTAGCATTGTTTCGCATTTTGTCCTGATATTAATCACCTTTATTTGGATTCAAGTATTATTTAATGCAGATATTGCCAACGGCTTAGAACCATTGTATTTATGCGATAACAGCGTGGTTACTATGGATACTACTCTATGACATCGAATCCACCGGAATGTAAAAAAACCCGCCTTCTAGATTACATTGAGAAAGGAGATATCCAGTTATGGAGGCCGAGCATTTTCCGATAAATACGTTTGAACGCAACTGTTTGCCGCGTGTTTATAACGTCGCGGCAAACAGGATGCGAGAACAATATCTGTCAGCACAAATCCATTTACCCTCTAACGTCGGTTGACTGTCATAAAATGAGAAACAACCAATTGAGCTGCAAAGAATATTTCTGCAGGATGTTCGACGGTGTTGCCTGTAAAGATGTTTTATTGAAGTCTAGTTCACCTTGGGAACAAGTTGTTCAGTCGGAAAGATTTAAAAGGAAGATGACATGCGATGTGAAGGAAATACCGGTGTTCGCTACCCGCGCGAGAGACCACCAACACTTCCATATGGTTTGTATCGCGGAGGAAGATTGTTCGCACTGCCACGTTCCCAACGAGGGTTGCGTGTTAGGGGAGAAGGCGACACTGGTGTGGGATTCCGTAGTGGAACAACTCGATGGTGGTGCGGAAGATCAGTTGATGTCCAGCTGGAGTGGCAAAGCGGATTTTATGGGTTCTATTGTATTTAAGCGGATTCGGTGAAGAAGAGACTCCGGTAAAGATAATGATAAACTCTCTTCAGTTAGTAATAATCCCGACACCCATCACGTTTGTAAAGAGGTCTGAGGAACTAGGCAATGGAGGAACAGTTTGCAAAGGCCATAATAATATCAATCTCAACAACCAAGAAGTTTGTTATGAAGATACAGAAAGCAAATATATTTACGTCTTTAAAAAGAAAAATAATGTAAACGGCGAATTGGCGAATATAAATGCCATGTTCAAAGACTTCAAAAACAGGGTAAACCAAGAAGGATTAACAAATCGTATAGACTATTTTAAGTGAAACGTTTATAGACGCTTTGTTGGAGACCAAGAGCGACCTCCTATATCAGTCCTGTCTTCGTCGCAGACAGGAATACTTTATCACTAATATGACGTCACAATTGATCCCCAGTTACGTCATTAGGAGTCTAGGGAAATCGGGATCCGGTAGTTTCGACGGCTCGACTATCAAGGCTGGGTCGTGTTGGAAGCTGACCAACTACTCGGTAGCGGACAGTCTGCGTTTCTTTACCTTCCCTAGAGGATTCTCCTACTGCTCCTCTCACTCCTTGATCGAATACCGAGGACGCACCTACCAGATAGGTGTGGACGGGAACGCAAACTTCCAACCGATTCGCAAACATTATTGCCGCGATGACTTGGACACGCGGTTCTATAAGATAGGGGGAGAAGTCGTCGTCTATGTGAACTACACGCGGTTCACAGGTTACAAGAAACTTCCGGGGATCAATAGGATTCACTTTACCGAACCGCGCAAGTTCTCCAATCTATCCCAGATGATTAATTTTCCTGGAATAAACGACGACAAAGATAACTCCTATTCCTCTAGTTCAGATGGATTCCAGACACTATATAACCTCCGAGCGCAACAGCACTCGCTCATTCTGAAACTAGAAGAAATCTTCAATAATCAACTCTTTGGGCAGATGGAACTGGTGTTTCTAGAGAACATCTTGTACTCTTCACTCCACATTCTGGTGGGCCGTGCTGTGCAGATTGTTGCGCTGCTTATAATGGTGTTCGCATGCGCGGGTGGTTGGCTGTTTGTTGTGCGCGTTATACTGCTGATTATAACTGCGGTTTGGAGAGCCTTAAATAAATAATATTGAACTTTATGAAGTAATGTGAGGAACGTGTAATTGTTATGCTATACTATATATTAAAATAGGCCTAGTCTAGAAATACAAACCCATTTATCAATTTCTAAATTTATCAATGCATTGTTGCCCAGCTACGTATTTGGATAAATAAAATATTCCAGATTATGATGCATTTATTAAATAGAATAAAATAGCCTCGCACAGGTGCATAACCATGCAACATTTGAACGCCCATATCTCAGAAATTTTTCAACGAAATTCAAATTGCGTTACATATTTGAAATTCTTGCAGGGCCAGCTTTCCATTGGTACCATCAAACAGCTATAAGGAAGAAGAATAACTGCGGTGTAACTGGTGTAATATCGCTGGAGACACTTTTTTTAAACGCTTGTAGCTAAAGATTAAAAGCAAAAATCAAAATTCTGGCTCACCCAGGCAGTAGTGGTCGGGAAGTGAAACTATCTCTGTTTCAAATGTCATGCAACGGTAATATACCCACCTCATCAACATGTTCTTTAATTAATTGGTCTACTTGAGGAGCTATGGAGTTGTAGAAGTTTATTTCTACCTGATCGGCTCGAACTGATTTACCCAACCCCATCATAGCATCTTGGGGCGGCAGTAACTTAGCTACCATGTCCAGTTGGACTGTAGCTTCTGCACCGGTTGAATAAGTTACACTAATATCGAGAATTGTACTAAAGTAGCCGCGATTAACTTCGATTCTTTTGCTGGAGAATGTTTTTATTTCGATGGATTTCCTGTAGTGGAACCTGAGTACATCCTCTATCCAGTCCGATGTTACATCCCCTTCGCAATGAGGAACTTTAGGTTCACTGCGTAGAATAAATGTATCTTGTGCTGCGTCATTATCGTGTTTACTCGCAAAATCCATGTTTAATATACTGAAACATTTATCGACAGTAATATAGCAGCAGTATAGTGCACAAACCTACTAAAGTCGGGCCTCCCTAAAACCCGGTCCGGTCCCGGTCCCCGGTCCCGGTCCCCAAGACCCCTAAAACCCGGTCCGCCGGTCCCAATGATAGTCTACGGGGAATTTATCCAAAACTAGGACCGGGTAAAACCCGGTCGGTCCTGACCCCTAAAAGTCGGTCCATAAAAGCCGGTCCATGCTTGGATTGGCCAATGAAAAAATATTCCAGCCAATAAAACAAGAATAGTAATATTCCAGCCAATGAAACAAGGTTAAATAGTATTACTGCTGGCTGCTATACACAGATACAGCGGTGTTTACTTTACTACAGGGATTATCTTTCTGTCTTTGTCTATACAGTAGGCCTATAGGTAGGCCTGCATCATATTCATCCGTGGGAATTATCACACGGCCTTATTTCCCACTTTATATATCTAGCATTGTAGTAAGGCCCTACACTGTATACTATACACAGTACAGTAGTACACTACTGTATAACAAAATGAAATTACCATTGATTTCCGATGTGACATGGCCTTGGATATGTGACCTCGGATTTTGTCACCACCACCCCATCCCCCACCGGCATCGCTAAAGCTTCATTACAATAGGTTCTTTGGCCGTTAGGTCCTGCGTCTCTCGGTCTTTAGTAAAATATCCATGTTTGCCGTTTGATGTAGCGATATTTTTGTTTAATGCACTTATTAAACCGATATTAAACTACGGTAGCGAAGTATGGGGATTCCAAGAAGCAATTGATATAGAACGCGTCAATCTGAAATTTTTAAAAAAATTTTGCGTATCCGCAGTAATTCTCCCAATTTCGTGGTTTATGGTGAGACTGGACAGTTTCCACTTTATACAGGCAGGTATCAAAGCATTATTAAGTATTGGTTGAAGGTAGTGGCACTGCCCAAAACTCGTATATTGAAGAGAGCATATTCAATGATGCTTGACGACTCTGTCCAGGACCCTTCCGTAGTTAATTGGGCAACCAAGGTGAGAGATTTATTGAACAGCCTCGGTTACAGTAATGTGTGGTCCACCCAGAGTGAATTAATACAGTCCAGAACGCAGTTCCTTGCATCAGTAAAAGTTCGCATCAGAGATCAATTTAAACAGAGATATGGAGACAGGATATTGTCGAATCACCAAAGAGAGCTTTTTACATTAAGGAAACCTTCAGGACATCTTCATATATTCAACTTCTGCACAATCATTTGAGTCTAAGACAGTCCTTTGCGCGCTTCCGTTGTAGTTCCCACATTCCTCGGGATCCAACGTCTTTGTATTGTTTGTGGCAACGGAGATGTGAAGGACGAGTACCATTTCCTTCTGGTATGCGAGAAATATAATTCTTTACGTTGTAATTATCTTGGTCGGTTCTTTTCTCGGTACCCGTCCATTTTCAAATTCAACAAATTGATGTGCGCGGTCGACAATAACATAGTTTTCAGAATAGCATTGTATATATTCTATGCAATGAAGGCAAGGGGATCTGTAGGGAGCTCGGGTTTTGAAAACTATACATAACATATTTTTGCTTTGAAATGCGATTTCTTATTATATTTATTTTTTATTGTGTGCTCTTCAATATTGTTTATTTTCATTTTGGAATATATTGTATAGATAAGCTCTATATTGTTGATGTGCAGTATAATTGGTAAATAATTATCCATAACTGTGCTTGTGCTTGTAATCTATCAACAGGGGTCTTAAGTGACCTAAATTTGAATAATATACTACTAATTAAAGAAGAGCAAAGTAACTTGCGGGAGTCCATGTTTAAACTATTGTTATTTCTGTATAGAAACCTAAGCCTACTGTTGACTTTCGAGAAAATATTTTTCGCTATGCTTTCTCCTGATAAGCAGTTATCCAATGTGGCGCCTAAATATTTAACTTCCTTTTTATTTTCAATATTATGTCCATTACTAGTGACTTCAAACTTAGTTATCTTATTTAACTTTCCTTTGGAACCAAACAAAATACTTTCAGTCTTACCGTAGTGAATGGATAGCTTATTATCAACCAACCACTCATTACAGGATTCTAGAACTGCACTTAACTTTTGGGAAATATGGATAGGATCTTTATGAGAGAAAATAAGAGCACTGTCGTCGGCATATAAAATGAGTTTAAATCGGCCGCTCGTATTAAGATCGCTCGTATACCGCAGGGTCGTTCACACTCAGCGGTGCACCGCTGGCCCTGCGGTACCGCGCCGTGTACCGTTCCGTTTTGTTGTGAAAGGGCCTTGCTTGCCTTAAGGATCATGGAAAATTTCATAAAAATCGCTAGATGATCTCTATAAGTATATGGAGGTTTTAGCAATTACATTATAAATATATTACACCCCCCAATTAAATTCAGTCTCTATTTATGACGTACTTAATTGAGTATTATTTTTTTATAACAATAATTTTGTTGTCCTTGATTCGGTCTCCCTTCCAATTATCTTGTGCCTCCGGTATTTGTGTTCCATGTTAAATATTTACTGTATTTTATGGGCTATGTATGCCTGGATTAAATAATAATAATAATAATCTAAGTAATATGGAACCGATAGCAGTAATCACTTTAGGGTTATTTTTATCAGACTATTGCGCAGGCATGATAGGCACTCTAATGTACTGTACAGTAGTAGGCCATGATGCAGATCGTATGGTGTACAAGTCGGACAGTCATCGCATGTACTGTTTCAGTTTCTATAGTATCCGGTAATGGCTAGAAAGCCACATGCCTATACCTTGATAAAACTAAAAAATAACGCGGTTATTAATGTGTTCTGATCATCATACCTACCTCCTACACATATCAACTTAGCCAGGAAAGCAATTACTAACTAGCATAGTACCTACCACGTTCGATAAAAATGTCAATGGCAAAAATTTATTGTCATTCAGAAGGTAAAAAATCATTTGATGAATATTATAAAATTTTAATGTGCCCAGATTCCCATTTGGTAAATAACTCATCGGCACGGATCATTAGACCCCATTCTGGAGGTCCAATATACGTCTTTGAAATGCCTCCAATAAGTTCAAGGAAAAAACTATGGCATCAGGGGATTCGTGTTGATGGATGGATAGGGGAACATACTGTATAACCCGTCCATAACTAGGCCTACTGTAGAGCAACCCATTTCCAATGCCACTTCTATCTGCCATCTTTAACATCTTAAAATCTTTAACAGCCGCAGCACTCCAAGGATCTTCGGCTAAGGGTTTGATAACCATTATATCCGAAAATGGAATATCACAGCAGATATGGTCCTTCAGTACTTTAGGACAGACATACGCACGCAGACATTTGGATAACGGCTCTAGAATAATTAACTTAACGAAAAAAAAAATTAACGAACTTGTACTTTCCTTTGAGTGATTAGTTGGCCTAAATATGATCTCCCACTCCACAGCGAAATATTCATCCGGTCTGGAGCTCAGTACACTCACCCGGCTGATGATAACCAGAAGTTTGAAACCTAGGTACCGGGTTCGAACCCCAATAGGGCCGGTTGATATTTTTCGCTATGGAGAGCATTATCATATTGTCTTATTTACATTGTACTAGAATAATTAAAGATGTTCGCTAATGGCTTGCAATTCTGCCTCTCCCCAGAAGTTAAAGCCTGACACTTTCATTGCCTAAGTTGCTTCTGTTCTCATCAGAACCAAAGCTTTTCATTGGCTGTATATCACTATCCTTGTTTTATTGGCGGGAATATTTCTTCATTGGCCAATCCAAGCATGGACCGGTTTTTATGGACCGACTTTTAGGGGTCAGGACCGACCGGGTTTTACCCGGTCCTAGTTTTGGATAAATTCCCCGTAGACTATCATTGGGACCGGCGGACCGGGTTTTAGGGGTCTTGGGGACCGGGACCGGGGACCGGGACCGGACCGGGTTTTAGGGAGGCCCACTAAAGTCCTAGATATATACCATTCCTGTAAATATAGTTAGTTACATTAGGTTACAAATTTTATAAGACCTATTAGATTAATATATAGAAAGTTAGGCAAACTGTCCATATTCAATGTGTGACAATATTCAATGTAGGTATTGTGGCAAATGTAGGCAAATTAAATATGAACAATTGCTCACCTGGAATCGACAGATCGATCGAACAAGCTGGTTGTAGCAAGTAACCCTATTAGAGTTTATCTCTATAGCCTAATCTAACAAACAGTTTGGTATTAGGCTACTGGCTTTCTAGGGAATTGGCCTACTATTGTGTACTATTCGTGTACCGCCGTACCGTACATGGCCTGGCGACATGATGGGTGGGAATGGCAGTGACATTGATGGATGATCGATGCATGTCACATGTAGGGTCTGTCCTGTCCTGTCTCAGATTCTTCATGGTCCAATCCAAGTTTCCAGATAATGACTTTCGAGTTCCGTTGGCGTTGGTGTTGAGCACAAAGCGGGACCACACACACATACAGTACTGTGTGTACTGTATCAGACAATCAGACAATGCGTTTTATGCATTGGATTACTTTTAAATTTCCCTCCTTAACCGTTTGTGTTTCTACTCGGTTGCTAGGAAACCGTGGATCGTTTTGTATTGTACTGTGCAGGGAATTGAGAAAGCGGTACTTAACGCATCTACATCATATACCCCCTTTTGCAGATGAATACCCACTTCTAGCACTCCAATAGCAATGATCCCCAATTATCTCAGTTAATTTAATTAATTACCGTATAAACAATGGACTTTCCACAAGTACGGTATACCAGTTATGGAATATCACATAATATAATCTGATTATCTAGTGCAAATCATAAAAGGTCATAGTAGAATGAAGTTATTTGTTTTTCAATGATACAATTTTATCACGTGTAAGTTCAGTGGATGGGAGTGGATTGTTGCTTGTCAGGAAGCGAAAACCAATAATTGTAATCACACTGTCGACCAATCAAAAGGCAGATGTTGAATTTTACTGAAAAGTAAATGAGTTAGTCAGTGATTGAGTGGACGTGGTGGGCGGGGTGAGGGGTGATGTTTTATTGATGAATTATTAGAAAGCAGCTCAACTACAACAGTGAACCAATTTATATTGGATATTGAGTTTTGTTTTAGTGTGCGCAGCGCAGTGCAGACACAAAAGTTGAAGTAACTTTTGAGTTTGTGATGATATTTTATCATGATAAAATTATTATGAATGAAAAATTAGGTGCACATATTTTAAAAATCAATCAATATAATATTATAAATAATAAATACTAGGAACTAGTAACAATAATAGTATCATTATTATCTATAGCAAAGAAACTCAATGATCTGTAATCGTTGTCTATGAGAACCGGTTTATTAGTTCCCGCGCTCACGTAACTCAATAACTGCTTCTTCTTATCAACCCTGAAGACTTTCTCTATGATTATCTTGAGTTTCATTATTGTAGTTCCTGAGGGAAGTTTCTTAGAAACAACGCGAGTACCGGAATCAATAGAACCAACTACGATGTTAACGAGTAGAAGAGAATCTTTCAGTTTATTCGAGGTTTTCTTCAGTTGTCCGATTTCCGGTTCGCCATATTTCTTCACGATCTCCCGGTAACGCGGGTGGAAGGCGAGAAACCGGTCCATTAGATCCGGTTCTGTTACATCCGAGGTGGCCTTAGCTTCGAACCATTGCGTCCCGTACTTTATCGAATACCAAACCTCGCTCTCCATTCGCTCTCTCGCTAGTATCGTAGTTTTATTCAGCGTTACCATCCCTCCGATTCGAGCGACTACCTCCATTCTAGCGTACTCTTCTTTATCTAAACTCAGAACCGGATTGGCAGTCAACGATAGTTCCACTAGTCGTGGAAGTTTATTCAACTGGTTAATCGATTCCAGACTGGATATTTTGTTTTGTTTTAGACTGAGGAGGGAAAGTTTGGGGAAAAATTGGTCTTCTTTGGAATCCGGGAAGTAGACGGAAGGTATTCCGCAGCCGTTGCAATAGAGTTCAGTGAGTCCAGGCAGACGACCCAATTGGAGGACGAGATCCCAACTATCTATGGGGTTGAAGTCTAAAAGTAACATTTGTAGTTGAGCGAAACTATCCGATGGAAGGCCGGATAATTGTGCAGAGTTATGGCAGAAGGAAAGTTCTCTGAGATTCGCAAACATTATAGAAACAAACGGTAAATCATGCCAGTTGATTAAAGTTTTATTTAAAGAAAGAGTTGAAACTTTATCGAAACTAGACGAAATCATACTGGCTTCGGTGTCATTCAGAAGGGCCGTCATTCGGCAGTTATTTAGGGAAAGAGTGGAAATATTTGGCATGAAGAAAGTCACGTTGGAAACAACCAGCCATGAGTTAATAAGATTATTGGAAAGATCGAGTAGAGAAGCTTTTGGAAGTAAATGCTCATATAAAGGATTTACTGTGATGCTAGAAACTTTCATGTTGTATAAGTTGATACTGAAAGATTCACTGAAATTCGATTGTTTTTTATTGATAAACTTAGCCCCGATTACTATAATATCTCGCCCCCCGATTCCCTCTATAACTTCCTCGTTTACAGCCGATTCATCCAAACCGTATTTCTCTTTAACAGCGTCGATAAACTCGATTCCCGCATCGACGACGTGTGATCGGACGAATGAACCGCTGTTAGGCCGTCCGACCGAGAAGTACTCGCGACCCTTGTACGAGCCGCTGTGTCGACCACGGGACAAGTTGTCCCATTCCAGTCCCACCCACATCCCGGATGTCCCAACTACGGGACCGGTATAACGCACAGTCGCATACTCATTGTTGCAGCAAACACGCTGTCCATCCATCAGGGAACATTTCGTATTGGTACCGGTACTCATCATTATTGCTGTATGGATTACAGGATTAGTGGTAGTGGTAGTTACTCTGTTACGCGGATGCTGTTCGTGAAGCCGTGATATAATATATCGATGTACTGAAGTAGTAGAGTAGGTAGACTAGGATCTACACACACTCATTATACAGGACAGCGCAACACAGTCTGCATGTGTATAGTCGTAGACTGTCAGCAGGTATTTGTAATTAAAGTTTGAAATTGGACATGTTTCATCTTGGACAAGAAATTTGCAAAAATGTTAGGCCTTTCTTAACTAACACTGTACACTGTAACATATCGGCAATTCAATCATGATCAGACATTTACTAGTAAACTGTTGCTCGCAGCAGTATCGGTAGCTATTTATGTTATTATTCTGCATTTTGGTTGCCAGGCAACCATAGGCCTACACTGACTGATTGTATGAAAGACTTCTAGAACAACACTGAGTAGTATTTATTCATAGAACTAGAAAGCCAGCAAGCCAAGCAGGCTATAAGAAGACCGCAAGACAACAAAACCGAAAAACTAAATCATAATTCCGTTTCTCTGGGTTAGTCCGAAGCGAAAAGATGAACAAATATTTAACCATATCCAATCTCGGCATCACTATGAAGCAACCAGTTTAATATAAACATATAATATGCGCATGGCATGTATCCTAATAATAATATTCTACGAAACCAGAACAATAGGCGCTTTACTCTAAATATTGCTTTGTAATCTGTACTGTTTATCCTGAACAACAACAGAGAACATAACAACAGAGAACAACAACAGAGAACATAACAACAGAGAACAACAACAGAGAACATAACAACAGAGAACAACAACAGAGAACAACAACAGAGAACAACAACAGAGAACATAAACAGAGAACAACAACAGAGAACAACAACAGAGAATAACAACAGAGAACATAAACAGAGAACAACAACAGAGAATAACAACAGAGAATAACAACAGAGAACAACAACAGAGAACAACAACAGAGAACATAACAACAGAGAACAACAACAGAGAACAACAACAGAGAACATAACAACAGAGAACAACAACAGAGAACAACAACAGAGAACAACAACAGAGAACAACAACAGAGAACAACTACAGAGAACAACAACAGAGAATAACAACAGAGAACAATAACAGAGAACAACAACAGAGAACAACAACAGAGAACAACAACAGAGAACATAACAACAGAGAACAACAACAGAGAACAACAACAGAGAACAACAACAGAGAACAACTACAGAGAATAACAACAGAGAACATAAACAGAGAACATAAACAGAGAACAACAACAGAGAACATAAACAGAGAACAACAACAGAGAATAACAACAGAGAACATAAACAGAGAACAACAACAGAGAACATAAACAGAGAACAACAACAGAGAATAACAACAGAGAACATAACAACAGAGAACAACAACAGAGAACAACAACAGAGAACAACAACAGAGAACAACAACAGAGAATAACAACAGAGAACAACAACAGAGAACAACAACAGAGAATAACAACAGAGAATAACAACAGAGAACAACAACAGAGAACAACAACAGAGAACATAAACAGAGAACAACAACAGAGAACAACAACAGAGAACAACAACAGAGAATAACAACAGAGAACATAAACAGAGAACAACAACAGAGAATAACAACAGAGAACAACAACAGAGAACAACAACAGAGAACATAAACAGAGAACAACAACAGAGAACAACAACAGAGAACAACAACAGAGAATAACAACAGAGAACATAACAACAGAGAACAACAACAGAGAACAACAACAGAGAACAACAACAGAGAACAACAACAGAGAATAACAACAGAGAACAACAACAGAGAACAACAACAGAGAATAACAACAGAGAATAACAACAGAGAACAACAACAGAGAACAACAACAGAGAACATAAACAGAGAACAACAACAGAGAACAACAACAGAGAACAACAACAGAGAATAACAACAGAGAACATAAACAGAGAACAACAACAGAGAATAACAACAGAGAATAACAACAGAGAACAACAACAGAGAACATCAACAGAGAACAACAACAGAGAACAACAACAGAGAACAACAACAGAGAACAACAACAGAGAACATCAACAGAGAACATCAACAGAGAACAACAACAGAGAACATCAACAGAGAACATAACAACAGAGAACAACAACAGAGAACATAACAACAGAGAACAACAACATAGAATAACAACAGAGAACAACAACAGAGAACAACAACAGAGAACAACAACAGAGAACAACAACAGAGAATAACAACAGAGAACATAAACAGAGAACAACAACAGAGAATAACAACAGAGAATAACAACAGAGAACAACAACAGAGAACAACTACAGAGAACAACAACAGAGAATAACAACAGAGAACAACTACAGAGAACAACAACAGAGAACAACAACAGAGAATAACAACAGAGAATAACAACAGAGAACAACAACAGAGAACAACAAAAGAGAACATAACAACAGAGAACAACAACAGAGAATAACAACAGAGAACATAAACAGAGAACAACAACAGAGAACAACAACAGAGAACAACAACAGAGAATAACAACAGAGAACATAAACAGAGAACAACAACAGAGAATAACAACAGAGAATAACAACAGAGAACAACAACAGAGAACAACAACAGAGAACAACAACAGAGAATATAAACAGAGAACATAAACAGAGAACATAAACAGAGAACAACAACAGAGAACAACAACAGAGAATAACAACAGAGAACATAAACAGAGAACATAACAACAGAGAACAACAACAGAGAACAATAACAGAGAACATAAACAGAGAACAACAACAGAGAACAACAACAGAGAACATCAACAGAGAACAACAACAGAGAACAACAACAGAGAACAACAACAGAGAACAATAACAGAGAACATAAACAGAGAACATAAACAGAGAACAACAACAGAGAACAACAACAGAGAATAACAACAGAGAACATAAACAGAGAACATAAACAGAGAACAACAACAGAGAACAACAACAGAGAATAACAACAGAGAACATAAACAGAGAACATAACAACAGAGAACAACAACATAGAATAACAACAGAGAACAACAACAGAGAACAACAACAGAGAACAACAACAGAGAACAACAACAGAGAATAACAACAGAGAACATAAACAGAGAACAACAACAGAGAATAACAACAGAGAATAACAACAGAGAACAACAACAGAGAACAACTACAGAGAACAACAACAGAGAATAACAACAGAGAACAACTACAGAGAACAACAACAGAGAACAACAACAGAGAATAACAACAGAGAATAACAACAGAGAACAACAACAGAGAACAACAACAGAGAACATAACAACAGAGAACAACAACAGAGAATAACAACAGAGAACATAAACAGAGAACAACAACAGAGAACAACAACAGAGAACAACAACAGAGAATAACAACAGAGAACATAAACAGAGAACAACAACAGAGAATAACAACAGAGAATAACAACAGAGAACAACAACAGAGAACAACAACAGAGAACATAACAACAGAGAACAACAACAGAGAATAACAACAGAGAACAACAACAGAGAACATAAACAGAGAACAACAACAGAGAACAACAACAGAGAACATCAACAGAGAACAACAACAGAGAACAACAACAGAGAACAACAACAGAGAACAATAACAGAGAACATAAACAGAGAACATAAACAGAGAACAACAACAGAGAACAACAACAGAGAACAACAACAGAGAACATAAACAGAGAACATAAACAGAGAATAACAACAGAGAACAACAACAGAGAATAACAACAGAGAACATAAACAGAGAACAACAACAGAGAATAACAACAGAGAATAACAACAGAGAACAACAACAGAGAACAACAACAGAGAACAACAACAGAGAATAACAACAGAGAATAACAACAGAGAACAACAACAGAGAACAACTACAGAGAACAACAACAGAGAATAACAACAGAGAACAACTACAGAGAACAACAACAGAGAACAACAACAGAGAATAACAACAGAGAATAACAACAGAGAACAACAACAGAGAACAACAACAGAGAACATAACAACAGAGAACAACAACAGAGAATAACAACAGAGAACAACAACAGAGAACAACAACAGAGAATAACAACAGAGAACATCAACAGAGAATAACAACAGAGAACATAAACAGAGAACAACAACAGAGAACAACAACAGAGAACAACAACAGAGAATAACAACAGAGAACATAAACAGAGAACAACAACAGAGAATAACAACAGAGAATAACAACAGAGAACAACAACAGAGAACAACAACAGAGAACATAACAACAGAGAACAACAACAGAGAATAACAACAGAGAACATAAACAGAGAACAACAACAGAGAACAACAACAGAGAACAACAACAGAGAATAACAACAGAGAACATAAACAGAGAACAACAACAGAGAATAACAACAGAGAATAACAACAGAGAACAACAACAGAGAACAACAACAGAGAACATAACAACAGAGAACAACAACAGAGAATAACAACAGAGAACATAAACAGAGAACATAAACAGAGAACAACAACAGAGAATAACAACAGAGAACAACAACAGAGAACAACAACAGAGAACATAAACAGAGAACATAAACAGAGAACATAAACAGAGAACATAAACAGAGAACAACAACAGAGAACAACAACAGAGAACATAAAAAGAGAACAACAACAGAGAACATAAACAGAGAACAACAACAGAGAATAACAACAGAGAACATAAACAGAGAACAACAACAGAGAATAACAACAGAGAATAACAACAGAGAACAACAACAGAGAACAACAACAGAGAACAACAACAGAGAACAACAACAGAGAATAACAACAGAGAACAACAACAGAGAACAACAACAGAGAACATAACAACAGAGAACAACAACAGAGAACAATAACAGAGAACAACTACAGAGAACAACAACAGAGAACAACAACAGAGAATAACAACAGAGAACATAAACAGAGAACATAAACAGAGAACAACAACAGAGAACATAAACAGAGAACATAAACAGAGAATAACAACAGAGAACATAAACAGAGAACAACAACAGAGAATAACAACAGAGAATAACAACAGAGAACAACAACAGAGAACAACAACAGAGAACATAAACAGAGAACATAAACAGAGAACAACAACAGAGAACATAAACAGAGAATAACAACAGAGAACATAAACAGAGAATAACAACAGAGAACATAAACAGAGAACATAAACAGAGAATAACAACAGAGAACATAAACAGAGAATAACAACAGAGAACATAAACAGAGAACATAAACAGAGAACAACAACAGAGAACATAAACAGAGAATAACAACAGAGAACATAAACAGAGAATAACAACAGAGAACATAAACAGAGAACATAAACAGAGAATAACAACAGAGAACATAAACAGAGAATAACAACAGAGAACATAAACAGAGAACAACAACAGAGAATAACAACAGAGAACATAAACAGAGAACAACAACAGAGAATAACAACAGAGAATAACAACAGAGAACAACAACAGAGAACAACAACAGAGAACATAAACAGAGAACATAAACAGAGAACAACAACAGAGAACATAAACAGAGAACATAAACAGAGAACAACAACAGAGAACATAAACAGAGAACATAAACAGAGAATAACAACAGAGAACATAAACAGAGAACAACAACAGAGAACAACAACAGAGAACAACAACAGAGAACAACAACAGAGAACAACAACAGAGAACAACAACAGAGAATAACAACAGAGAACAACAACAGAGAACAACAACAGAGAACATAACAACAGAGAACAACAACAGAGAACAATAACAGAGAACAACTACAGAGAACAACAACAGAGAACAACAACAGAGAATAACAACAGAGAACATAAACAGAGAACATAAACAGAGAACAACAACAGAGAACATAAACAGAGAACATAAACAGAGAACAACAACAGAGAACATAAACAGAGAACAACAACAGAGAATAACAACAGAGAACATAAACAGAGAACAACAACAGAGAATAACAACAGAGAACATAAACAGAGAACAACAACAGAGAATAACAACAGAGAATAACAACAGAGAACAACAACAGAGAACAACAACAGAGAACATAAACAGAGAACATAAACAGAGAACAACAACAGAGAACATAAACAGAGAACATAAACAGAGAACAACAACAGAGAACATAAACAGAGAACATAAACAGAGAATAACAACAGAGAACATAAACAGAGAACAACAACAGAGAACAACAACAGAGAACAACAACAGAGAACAACAACAGAGAACAACAACAGAGAACAACAACAGAGAATAACAACAGAGAACAACAACAGAGAACAACAACAGAGAACATAACAACAGAGAACAACAACAGAGAACAATAACAGAGAACAACTACAGAGAACAACAACAGAGAACAACAACAGAGAATAACAACAGAGAACATAAACAGAGAACATAAACAGAGAACAACAACAGAGAACATAAACAGAGAACATAAACAGAGAACAACAACAGAGAACATAAACAGAGAACAACAACAGAGAATAACAACAGAGAACAACAACAGAGAACAACAACAGAGAACAACAACAGAGAACAACAACAGAGAACAACTACAGAGAACAACAACAGAGAATAACAACAGAGAACAACAACAGAGAACAACAACAGAGAACAACAACAGAGAACAACAACAGAGAATAACAACAGAGAACATAAACAGAGAACAACAACAGAGAATAACAACAGAGAATAACAACAGAGAACAACAACAGAGAACAACAACAGAGAACATAACAACAGAGAACAACAACAGAGAATAACAACAGAGAACATAAACAGAGAACAACAACAGAGAACAACAACAGAGAACAACAACAGAGAACAACAACAGAGAACAACAACAGAGAACAACAACAGAGAACAACAACAGAGAATAACAACAGAGAACATAAACAGAGAACAACAACAGAGAATAACAACAGAGAATAACAACAGAGAACAACAACAGAGAACAACAACAGAGAACATAACAACAGAGAACAACAACAGAGAACAATAACAGAGAACAACTACAGAGAACAACAACAGAGAACAACTACAGAGAACAACAACAGAGAATAACAACAGAGAACAACAACAGAGAACAACAACAGAGAACATAAACAGAGAACATCAACAGAGAATAACAACAGAGAACAACAACAGAGAATAACAACAGAGAACATAAACAGAGAACATAAACAGAGAACAACAACAGAGAACATAAACAGAGAACATAAACAGAGAACAACAACAGAGAACATAAACAGAGAACAACAACAGAGAATAACAACAGAGAACAACAACAGAGAACAACAACAGAGAACAACAACAGAGAACAACAACAGAGAATAACAACAGAGAACAACAACAGAGAACAACTACAGAGAACAACAACAGAGAATAACAACAGAGAACATAAACAGAGAACAACAACAGAGAACATAAACAGAGAACAACAACAGAGAACAACAACAGAGAACAATAACAGAGAACAACAACAGAACAACAACAACATATTTATACGGTCCCACAATTGAATCGGTCCCAATATTATATAAGCGCTCCCATAATTGAATAGTTTTGTTGAATTGCTCTTTCAATCAGTGTATGTCACATAATTAACCTTTCCAATTATCTCATTATTTCCATATATCTAAAGGCTTTATGACCCTAATCTATGCAATAAAAAAAAAGTCGGTTTCCTTTACTGTATGTAATAAAAAAAATCCTAAATTTTTTTCTAAACTTTTTTCCACATCATGGGGTTGAGCTGCGTCGATTGATATAACTTTCCTTGACGGACGAGCTATAGTTTCGGAGGAGTTTACATGATATACATACATACATACATAGATACATACATAATAATTTGACAGTAAGAAGTCCTAACGTTCTTCAAATACTGTAGGCCTACATACCCTTTTAAAACGTGGACCCCAAAAGTTATAATCGTTCTAAAGAACAGATACATTAATTTTTCAATGCCGGTTTAACTTTTTCACATTATATTTATGATTGCTATCATTATGTGCGAGTTTGAGAATTTCAACCCTTAATCTTTTTTAATTAAAACCAATAATTCGTTTTTTCGAAAAAGCATTAATTATCCATCAATGGGGGGAAACTTGACACCTAGTGTGGGAGACTTGAACCCCCATTTCAATTTTTGTAAATTCATACAAAAATCCATTAGAGGTGAAATAATTAATTACATGTTCAACATGTCTATTTTATAGTAGAGCAAAGAAAAAGCAAAAAATGCGATTATTACTGTAATTTGTCATAATTATTATTCCAAATTTTATACCAATTTAGGTGGTCGTTCACATGGTTCCCCTAACAAGGGCGTAATAATTAATAGTTCATTAAAACCGCAATAAAATTTAACGCGGTAAAGCACTTTTTCATAATAAATATCATGTATAATTTTCAATCCAGGCGCATCCTGGTGTAATGGTTCTCTACGGGGGTGTATCTCAAGGTAGGCATTGGCCGGTTCAAGTCTCCCTGGGTTTATATAAAAAGTCCATGTGGAGAAACTTGACGCCCGAGTTCAAGTCTCCTCACATGGGCCTTTTATATATTAATTACTGTAATATAATTGCGGCTAATATATGGCAGGATAGTGCAATAAATAGTCAAAACATGTGGGTAATTACAATGAACAAGTAACCAGACATATAAATAAGGGTGCAAATTTTCATTCGTTCTAAATCGTAAAAATTTACCTTTGAACCCAGAAAACGTTTATTGGCAATAAAACAAAAAATAACCAAAAGGTAATAAAAACATTGTTGTGCGGGTGTAGCCTACATGTAATTTACACATTATTGTGTGGTATTGTTAAATAATTTACAATAGTTTTTGAGTTCTTCAAAAAAATCAAGTCTCCCCTAAAGTCAAGTCTCCTTCACTCACTCTAGGTACAGAGAGCGTATGGTAAAGTATAAACTATCCTGAACGTAGCTACAATAAATAATTATAGGCCTACTATACTGTACATTAATTACATTTCCTAGAGCAGATCGCGAGTTAAAGTGGTTTCGAATGGGAAGTTTTATTGCATTGAGTACAGTATATGTTTAGTGGGAAGTAACATGATAACTTTTATACCAGTTTTATAATTATTTATAATAATAATTATAGTTTATAATCATATAAATCGACTCAATGAGATTTCGCATACTCATAATACAGTAATTCCCAAATTCAACAGCAATAATTAATTGTGTGCAGGGGAATCCAGTTTAAAGGTTATGGGCCTAATATTCAACCAACAACAAACGGGGACGCCTCTAAGAGTTCATTGGTCGCCAGATGTTTCTGCGGCGAGACTTTGAAGTTGCAGGGTGCATTGCCGAGGTCGTCTGGTTCATCACGTTTTATAATGAGCGAGTAACAGAGAGTTGACAAATTCGGTGTTGTCAGTTGAACATTTAAATCGTA
>JAUCBJ010002573.1:0-58757 GCA_032718475.1 Nemertoderma westbladi
TGTCCACTCCCCAAGATGAACTAGGAGAACATAGCGTAAGGTCGGTAAAAATGGTGGCGATAAAGAACTTTGCTACTAGCCAAGTGGAGCCTTACAACTGGGATGAAGACCATTTTACCCAGCAACATGATATCCCTAGATTCAACACCGATTACCCAGGGGTGCAGATATTAATCGGCCAAAATGCGCACGAAGCGCTGGAGACATTAGAAAAACGGCCTGCTCGACCGCAACCATTACAAACGTACGCGGGAAGAACGAGAGTAGGTTGGTACCTCACTGGACCTTCCCGTAGAACCCTAATGGAAAGACTCCCTAATGAGAGGATACATCAGGTGAGTGAATGGGAAGAAGAAATCAGTGAGGGAGAAACTACAACTGAGGGAACACCATACTCCTCAGACAATGACGATATTAACCAATTATACGATGAGGAAAATACAATTGATCTCCTCACCGAAAACCAAACTTGGTGTTTCCATCATCACTATTCCAGGACGAAGATCGCTAGTGATACCGCTCCAAGAATATCCGAAAAGGTCCATGCTATTAAAGACCTTCCCGCTTATAAAGTGTCGGATAGGTTTCTGACTGAGAAGATCAGTTACCAAGAGCATGAAGAAACCAACAAGCAGATACTGAGACTCCTCCAATGCTACGAAGATTCCGATAAGTATTTCCTATTGTTGAGAAATCCACAGATGCGCTTAAGGAATCGTTTCTCTAGCACAATGATAGATGGGTTGATACGTGTCAGAGGGAGATTAACTAATGCGCCATTATCCTTTGACACTAAATTTCCCATACTCATTAGAAATCTTGAAATACAAATCAAGATGATTGTAGATGTTCACAGTAGGCTTTACCATGCTGGTAGAGAACGAGTTCTTAGCGAAATTCGAACTCGCTATTATTTCCATAAGCCCCGTAGAGCTCTGAACGAAGTTCTTAGGAACTGTATACCCTGTAGGAAAGCATTCAGTAGGCCTTTAACACAGCGAGAGGCAGAATTACCTAGGGAACGAGTAAGCTTCTATGAACCACCCTTTACTAATACTGGTGTGGATTTATTTGGCCCTATTGAAGTATATTGTGCTAGGACTATAATCAAGCGATGGTGTGTCATCTTTGTCTGTATGACTTGTAGAGCGATCCATCTAGATATGGTGAACGATCTATCTACCAACAGCTTCATACTGAGCTTACGCCGACAGATCGCTCGCTTTGGAACTAGCAACACGATGAGATCCGACAAGGGAACAAACTTCATTGGTGCCAATAATGAGATCAAAGCTTATGTGAAAGATTGGAACCAAAGACAGGTGGACGATCAGCTAAGGATAACAGCATCTAGCTGGACCTTCAACGCCGCCGATGCCCCTTGGTGGGGAGGAAGTTGGGAGAGATTAATCAGGAGCATGAAGACCGCATTTTACTTTATAGTGCCGTGCCGCGCATATCTCACCGACGAACTTTTGCGGACGTTAATGGAGGAAATTGCCGCCTATCTCAACGAGAGACCGCTTATGCCAGTCTCATCGAGTCCCGATTCCCTGGAAGCGCTAACACCTGCGCACTTCCTACTGAAAAAACCTGTAGCCATGCTCCCCTGATCGGAAATCACAGACGGAGACGAATACTGCCGGCAAACTTGGCAACTTATGCAGTTGTTATCCCGTCGTTTCGCTGACCATTTCGAAAAACATTATCTCCCCACGCTACAACTTCAAACAAAGTGGTTTGCGCAGCAAGAAAACGTCAGCGCCGGAGATATGGTCCCTATTGTGGAATCAGATCTTCCATGTAAGCGGTGGCAGACAGGTCGTATCATCGAGACTCATTTATCCGATGATGGTTTAGTGCGATCGGTAGAACTCGTCGTCATGCGACGCAACTTTAAGAAACCTGGAATTGTATTTGAAACACAACAACTCAATTGCCCAGTTGGTCGTTTATGTTTACTGGAAAGAGACCGAGAACTATCCGGAAACTATGGAAGGCCAGATACTCTTCCCACGACCACCTCCCTAATCCAACAAACATCTAGGGACTCCCCAACGTAACAGCGTCTGGAGTGGGTGTGTGACTACATTATTTTATATTTTTTTATTATTTTTATATTTATGTATGTATTATTACGTAATTTTATTATTATAATCGTTTTCTTTAATTTTATTTAGTAGAATATTATTTTAGCGATTATTTAGTAGATTAGTGCAATATATATATTCGTATTTATTACTTAATTACTTAGCATTATATATTTAAGTTTAACGGCGAGAAATAATTCATTTTCTCTTTCCTTACTGTCCGTATCATATTATAAATACGTGACTACAGTAAGATGAAATGTCCGCACTTATTAAAGTACAATACCGCCCCTACTATACTTAAGTATTATTGGTAAGTAGAGTATTAGGAATGCAAAGTTCAGATCCTCGTGTCTCGGCTAAACCAAGCTCTGGGTAGACCTTGGAAACGACTTGCCTCTTCTCACTGACATTGCTTCTTGCAATATTGCTCTCATACCGTATATTAAATAATACATATAGTAGAATGATGTCTATTTAACAGTAGCGTAAAAACGCAAAATAAATCTGTTAAACCCTTTGACCATCTGCAATTCTAGTCGATTAAGATATTGCGGCACCCACCGATATACTTGAAAGTCAAAATTCTAGAATCAGTGGTTAACGTCCCCAGACATGTTCTGGAATAAATAGGTGCCCATCTTAAATATTAAATATTTAATAAATATTTATAAAATCTATTAAAACAAATGTTATAATAGAGTAAATGCAGACAAATAAACTCTAAGGAGTTTGTAAACCAAGAAAATCTATAAATCAAAAATCTGTTAAAATTCAGATCCTTTAAAATTCTAGTCGATTAAGATATCGTAGCACTTACCGATACTCTTAAAAAGACAAAGTTTCTAGAATTAAGGATCCTAGTTCCCAGACATGTTCTGGAATAAAATTGTGTCTATTTTAATATTAAATAATAAAATTTACGGGATATAAATTTAAATTCATATCCTCTCATGAATTTGATAAATTGTCATTTTATACAATTTATAACATTCCCAAAATTCCATTAATTAATAGATCATGGGAGCGGAGATTCACCCTATTAAGTATATATTAGTGTGCGAGAATCTCCAACATATAGTCAATAGCCGATAAAATTCATAAAATCATGTATAAAGGGGAATATTGACAATTAAAGAATTACTATTAAATAGCATCCCAGATCTGTATGCATGAGAATTACCCTAATTCTACTGCTAGCTTTCTATAATGTCACCATAGCAACAACCACACTAGAATTAGAAGCGAGTTAAAAGAACAATAGAAAGCTTGCCCCATTGAATAGCATACGGAATAAATAGCACACTGCTAGTATCCAGGGATACATAATAATAACGTGGCATTCTGGAAGGCACTTGACTAACGGACAAATGGCCCGAATGTGTACAATTTGTGACAAGTGTGTGGAATTTGTGCATTTATAGGTGAATGTTACTACTAAAGTGTGTTTACAGTAGCGAGTCGCAGTTGTGAAAGTAACCCTGCCTCTGTAGCAAGAACCTGAAGTAATTCTAAGCCCTTGGGACGGACAGTGGAGTGACTTGCGCTGATTATTGTTGTCGTTGTGTAGCTACTACGTTGGCGAGAGGCACAGCGACGACAGTACATCAGCGCTGAGGATCTTGCGCTGTCCGGGGGCATTGAGGGGGAGGCAGCGACGACCGCTAGCCTAAATTATAATTAATTATAATATCAATAAACTCATATAGCAGCTATGACGGAGTTGATAGAAGATGATCTTGGTATCAGGGAGCGATATACCCTACCATTGCAAGCGTTTGTTGATAGTTTAATAAGCGGCGACGCTAGTCAACCCACTACAGAGGACGATGGCCGTTATATCGAACCGCCAATGTCAAAGGAACAGCTCACGCGTGAATTGGACTATAGAAAATTCACTTCCGCTCGCTATACGCATAGTAATGGTACGTATATGGACTTCTTAACTACTGGTCATCCTATTGATTTACATGACACGGATGATGTAGACACCGAAAGGGAAATGATCCTATTTAAATATCATACCCAGCAGAGTCGGAACGATAAACTGAGAATCGAACACGAAAATTCTATTCGAAACCAACTCGAAAGAGAAGATGTTGAAGAACTGGATATACGTAGTGACTTCAACGAATATTTAGAATTCTTTAGAGAAACATATCTCAATGTAGTCAGTCAACAAAATCTAGAAACTCGATATCCTCAAGGTATACATCATGACCCTATGATAGAACTCAAACGACTCTACTTCACTATGATGTATCTTAACGCCGATCGACCGCTACCTGTTGTACCGGATAGCTTCGAACAGATGGAGGAATATTGTAAAACTGGAGAAAGATTACCCACGTTTTCCTTACAAGAAGTGCGTCTTTGGTATTATTGCGATGAATGCCCAAGACCCAACCAACAAACGGAAAGACATAAACATCCACGGAGACGTTGCGCTAAACACAGTTTTACTCACTATACTTACGGGAGTTTCGAGCGTAACTTGTTCGACGTATCACCTACGCTCGCTCGACTCAAACGATCCTTAAATAAACCGATGATCAGAGTTCCGGAATACTCGGTCAGACCTCCTCATTCCCTGGTGAGACCTCAAACTCTTGATCCTAATAGTATAACGGATCCTCCTGACTGTACTCACTGTTCAAAGATCTAGTGTTACCCGAACAATTAATCGGTGGCACTCCTGTAGTGGGCTCTCTAGATATTCGCCCATCCTACCTAGCCGGATTGGGACGCGGACATTTAATATCGCCGTTCAACCCGCATAATCGTCCCGGTTTAACCCCGATACAACCCGTCACTGAGGTGGAGGAGAGCGTTGTACGAAACGCGTTAGACGCTATTCGGCGAAAGATCGGAAAAGGAACTTTCGAACTTGGACGAACCTACTCTCTACAAGAGTTTTTAGATGAACGCTTCCAACGACAAGCGGAGGAAAATCAGCTCGAGGAGAAGCACATCGAAATGGACGAGAGAGAAGAAGCAGCTTTAGCCCAACCAGAAGCTCAAATCCTTATGACTGATCTCTATTCCAAAACCATTATTCATCCTTCAATGGTTCCCCATTTCGGAGACAAACTTGTTCGCGCTTTTAGACCTTTAGCAGTTTAACCTGCCAATTTTAGTTGTCCTCTTGTTTATAAATCGACTTTAGCCTATATCAATTATTTAGTGTACTGAAATTACATCAGCCGAAGCCAGTCTGTGCGCAACCATTCACCCACAGTTAAGGGAGACTGGATTCGGATGTTTTGATAGTGATTGCGGTGTAGACCTACTGTATTATTCGATTGATTGTTAATATATAATCTCTGACAATATATTTACTTTCGGGGAAATATTAACAGTTCCTTTAGGACGTGGCGCTTTAAGTATAAAAACAGAGTTATGACTTATACTAATCACAAGTAGATGGCTACTGAGTTTCGTAAATAGCGCATTCTTTATGAGATGCTTTATTAACCTTCACACTACTTCACACGACTTCACACTACTTCACACTGATCTGCCGACCATCACTGAATTTGATCATATATAAGGATGATCGCAACTGACACTTGTAGGGATTATGAAATAGCATTTAATTCACACAAAACCACTATAATTTAAGTCGCAGTTGCTACCGGTAACCTGTTCCTCTCACCTTCAGTAATCAAGAAGATTGGGGGTTTTATGATTATTCATCGGTATTATCCAAATATATCAGCAAAATACATCCATATAATAACAATTAATAATAGAAGTAAAATAATGCGGTGAACAGTCAGTATGTGTTACTTATGCAGTGTTCCATGTGCAGCAATGTTCAATGTGTTTCAGTGATTCAGATATGAAGTATGATACAGTTAATAGTTTTACGTTCTTGTAATCAAAGCCATCAGATGTTCTAGGCCAAAGTCTGAAACTTCTACAACAGAAGTACAGAAGAATTCCAAGCCGGTTCTTAGGCTCAGAAAAAGGTAAACAAAGACCGTAATGCATTCCGCAGGTTTCCATAGGCCTCTGTTCGATATAAGGGGGAAAATCGCTCTGATTGGCTGACTAGGCAGAACAAAGAGGTTCCATGTATACAGGAAATCAGCTGACAGATTTCGTCATCTGAGCTCCAATCTTTTAGAGTATTATGCGCATTGCGGCAAAAATGACTTGCTATGTCCGCAAAAGCACCTACACTGCGCATTGCAGGAAAAATGACTTGTTATGTCTGCAAAAGCTTTTACACCGCTCCCAGAAAATGGGAAAATATAAAAAATCACAGTTTCTAAAATATAAAAATACTCTAAACAATTAGTCCTTCTTATGTGAATGGCATTTACGAAGTTTTTTGAGGCTAGCAAGTGTCCTTTTCTCTTTGGGGCGAGCCACTTTAGTAGGAGGGCTATAACTCCTGGGTGAGGGGTGCAATACAATTGCATCGGAAGGTTTAGGGTTACGGTCGGTGTATCCGCCGGGCGAGGTACCCGGTTGATCGATATCAACCTCAGTGGAACGAGGTCGAACAACCTTTAGAGCGCGTTTCAAGACAGCAGCTCTTACTGGTCCCTGACGAGTCGTTTGCACGAGAGCGGTAGGTTGACCGTGAGTAGTGAGAAATTTCCTCGGTTTGATGGTTCTTTCCAACTCGCGTTCTCGGGCTCTATATTCATAGGGTCGTCTATGAACTTCTTGTAGCTCTGGATGCGAGTTTATGAACAAGTCACCATGGGATTTATCAATGGTAGAAACTTTAAACTGTATGTAGGATCTTCCGGTTTCACCATATAATATTGAGTTAAATTGACATAATAAGGGTGGTCTTTGATCCCATAAAATGAGTTCGGTAAAGGTCTAGCGCGTAGGTTGACCTCGTGTACCATATGACGGACAAGATCCGCTCGATTGTCCGGAGGTTCAACGAGTATACCATCGACACGAGCGAGCGGCCTCGATTGGCGGACGTTGTAACATAGGAGCGTCAGCGGTAAGATCTCTAGATCTTAGGTTGATATCAACCGGTTGGGGTTGTACCGTGGCAAAGAGTTTGTCTCCGAAATGGGGAACCATCGAGGGATGAATGATGGTTTTGGAATAGAGATCAGTCATAAGGATTTGAGCTTCTGGTTGGGCTAAAGAGGCAGATAATGTTTTTCGAAATGGTCAGCGAAACGACGGGAAAATAACTACATGAGTTGCCAAGTTTGTCGGCAGTATTCGTCTCCATCCGTGATTTCCGATTGTGGGAGCATGGCTACAGGTTTCTTCAGTAGGAAATGCGCGGGTGTTGGCGCTTCTAGGGAGTCGGGACTCGATGAGACTGGCATAAGCGGTCTCTTGTTAAGATAGGCGGCGATTTCTTCCATTAACGTCCGCAAAAGTTCGTCGGTGAGATACGCGCGGCAAGGCACTATAAAGTGAAATGCGGTCTTCATGCTCCTTATTAATCTCTCCCAACTTCCTCCCCACCAAGGGGCGTCAGCGGCGTTGAAGGTCCAGCTAGATGCTGTTACCCTTAGCTTATTGTCCACCTGTCTTTGGTTCCAGTCTTTAACGTAAGCTTTGATTTCATTATTGACGCCAATGAAGTTCATTCCCTTATCAGATCTCATCGTGTTGCTAGTTCAAAAGCGAGCGATCTGTCGGCGTAAATTCAGTATGAAGCTGTTGGTAGATAGATCGTTCACCATATCTAGATGGATCGCTCTACAAGTCATACAGACAAAGATGACACACCATCGCTTGACTATAGTCCTGGCACGATATACTTCAATAGGGCCAAATAAATCCACACCAGAATTAGTAAAGGGTGGTTCATAGAAGCTTACTCGTTCCCTAGGTAATTCTGCCTCTCGCTGTGTTAAAGGCCTACTGAATGCTTTTCTACAGGGTATACAGTTCCTAAGAACTTGGTTCAGAGCTCTACGGGGCTTATGGAAATAATAGCGAGTTCGAATTTCGCTAAGAACTCGTTCTCTACCAGCATGGTAAAGCCTACTGTGAACATCTACAATCATCTTGATTTGTATTTCAAGATTTCTAATGAGTATGGGAAATTTAGTGTCAAAGGATAATGGAGCATTAGTTAGTCTCCTTCCAACACGTATTAACCCATCTATCATTGTGCTAGAGAAACGATCCCTTAAGCGCATCTGTGGATTTCTCAACAACAGGAAATACTTATCGGAATCTTCATAGCATTGCAAGAGTCTCAGTATCTGCTTATTGGTTGCTTCATGCTCTTGGTAACTGATCTTCTCCATCGGAAACCTATCCAACACTTTGTATTTGGGAAGATCTTTAATAGCATGGACCTGCTCGGATGTCAGTGGAGCGGTATCACTAGCGATCTTCGTCCTGGAATAGTGATGGTGGAAGCATCTTTTCAGATACACGATGGCCTTACAAAGCCTATTCCAGGAGCTATAGTGACTTATTGCTCTCTGCAGGAGAGGTGAGAGTCCTTGCGAGACGTCTGGTGTTCCAGATTTCCAGTCTCTTTCTCTGATGTCTATAACAGATCTGTTCGTGTTGGGGGAGTTTAGATCCACAGCATCGTCCCTGGAAATGTGTAGTACAGACAGATCTATCACGGGTTAAATAACTTTGATTTACTCGTCCGGGTTTTAGGTTTGACTTTCTCCACTCCCTTGGCTTGTCTAATCTCAGCCGTGGTAAGATGAGGAGGCCATTCATCCTCTTCTTTACTTAGGAAGTCGGGTCCACCTAACCAGTCTGGAGTATCTATCAGTTCTTGAGGAGTTGCTCCTCTGGATGCGATGTCGGCTGGATTAATCGTCCCAGGGCAATGTCTCCATTGATCTACATTAGAGCGACTAAGTATAATGGCTACTCTGTTAGTAACGAAGACGCTGAACTGACAGACTTCATTGGTTATATACTCCAAAACGAGCAAAGCATCAGTCCAATAGACAGTTTTCTCCAGTGGATAGTCGATCTGTTCTGTTACATTCCGGCCAATGGCTGTAGCGTATAGAGCCGCCTTTAACTCCGCTCGAGGAACTCGTAGTTTGTTGTTTATCAAGGCCTTAGAGGTGACCAAGGCAACTTTGATTCCATCCGGAGTTTCAACCCTCAGGAAGGCTACTATACCTATTCCCATATTGCTGGCATCTCCAAACACATTGTGTTGATAGGAATACGTGGCGAGAACATGACCAAAATATGAACGGGAAATCGTAAAGTTCTCGATGGAAGGTAGAGAATCTTCCCATTTCATCCACTTCTTTAGTAGTTCTCCCTTAAGTGGATCATCCCACGAATGGTTTTCAAGCCACATTTGTTGCACTAAGCTCCGAGCAACCAATATAACTGGACTAATAAATCCCAATGGATCGAAATAAGTGCTCAGGATACTTAGACAAATCCGTTTAGTTCTAACTGGATTATCTCGCTGTTTTAACTGGAAAAACAAGAGATCTCTCTCTGTGTCCCATTTTAAACCAAGTGTTTTGGTTTCCGGAAGATCGTCCTGGATGAGGTCCAGATCTTTAACACCTCGGTCTTCTACCGGGATCGATTCCAGAAACTCACGGGAGTTACTAGTGAATTTGGTTAGTCGAAATCCACCGCATTGCAAGCACTCTACCGTTCCCTTGGCAACATCAATGGCTTCTTCCACTGATGGGAGGGACTTTAAATTGTCGTCCATGTATATATCCCGTTTGATGTTGTCGATAACCGCTTTAGAGAAGGCATCTCGGTTGTCATCAGCAGTGGTACGCACTACTGAACAAGCGTTCGAGGGGCTCGAGATGATCCCGAAAGCCTGGATGGTCATCCAGTACTCCACTGGTTTTAGGTTGAGATCTCCTTCAGGCCACCACAGAAATCGTAGGCTAACCAGCGCCATGACTTGTAAGAACATGCCTTCTATATCCGAAGCGAAAGCGATAGAATATTGCCGTAATCTTAATAGTATTCCCAACAAGGATTGGAGTAAGTTGGGTCCCGGCAACAATTCGGAGTTCAGGGATTGACCCATGTAAAGGGTGGAGCCGTCGAACACTACCCGGACTTCGTTGGGTTTACCGGGCTTGGGAACGTAATGATGTGTTAGATAATACGTTCTCTCTGTTATGGGTGTTTCTTCCGGTACTCGCTCCGCGTATCCCTTATCGATAAATTTCTTCAGCTGGGTTTTATACATTTCCCTGGCTGAAACATTGGCCGTAAGACGCCGATGCAGTTGCGCGATTCTCTTTTCCGCTAAAGGTTGGTTATTTATAAAGTTGGGTTCTCGCCGTCAGAACGGAAGACCAATCTCATAGCGACCTTCATCTTTCAGAAAACGGTTAGTCGTTTCCTGAATCTGCTTGGCTCTCTCTTCCTCGATGGACAAGGCCTTGTCGTCGCTCTACAGCTTCTTGAGTAAAGAATCGTACGGCGTGTTCATCGCGAATTTTATTGTTGTATCGATCTATCACTTCATTTAATTCGTCGTTGTAGGTGAATTGTCCGCCATGATTGATGAGATGGCACAGGTTTACTTGGTTTAACCAAGTTGCATTTTCGGTGAGGAGATCGATTGTATTTTCCTCGTCGAATAATTGGTTAATATCGTCATTATCTGAGGAGTATGGTGTTCCCTCAGTAGTGGTTTCTCCCTCACTGATTTCTTCTTCCCATTCACTCACCTGATGTATCCTCTCCTGAGAGAGTCTTTCCATTAGTGTTCTACGGGAAGGTCCAGTGAAGTACCAACCTACTCTCGTTCTTCCCGCGTACGTTTGTAATGGTTGTGGTCGAGCAGGCCGTTTTTCTAATGTCTCAAGCGCCTCGTGCGCATTTTGGCCGATTAATATCTGCACCCCTGGGTAGTCGGTGTTGAATCTAGGGATATCATGCTGCTGGGTAAAATGATCTTCATCCCAGTTGTAAGGTTCCAATTGGCTGGTAGCAAAGTTCTTTATCGCCACCATTTTTACTGACCTTATGCTATGTTCTCCTAGTTCATCCTGGGGAGTGGACAACGCGCCTACATAGTAATCTGTAGCTACTGTGGATTTCCAAACCTGCATAATTCCTGAAAGGTTCAACTTAGTTCGGAACTTGGGTTGTCCAGCAAAGATGTCTTCAGCTAGTTCTTTGTCGATGAATGTACCTGTGCTGCCGGAGTCAAGGAGGGCGTTTACTATCAAATTTTCCCTAGTCCGTGGACTCTCAGCTGCACTACAGGGAATTCCCGGATTCCGACGTTGGAAGTCGGCGCTTTCCAAGATGGTTGCCAGTCCGGAATAGTCAGTCGAGGATCTTCCTCGCTTGTTTCAGTCTCATACGTAAGTGCTCGATACACTGCGGTGTTTATCATATAACAGGATTCGTTTTCGTCGGAGAATTCGTCCGTGTAAAATCCTTCCATCTCAGAGCTGTGGTCGGTGTCGTTCACATCACTGAATTGGACATGTAGTTCGGACTCACTTACCTGACTCGTGGGGGTTCTTTCAAATTCGGTGTGCAGTAAGATATGATGTTTCGCGCCGCACTTAGCACACCTTGTGTCTGAGTAACAGGTTCGCCGTTGGTGTCCTTGTCTGAGACAATTATAACACAACCGCTTATCCCACATGACATCACGTCTATCCTTTAAGGATTTCTTTAAGAAGTCATCACATCCACTTAAACGATGGGGCCCGACGCACAATGCACATTTGGGTTTGATGTTACTTACTTTAGCCTGTGTGGTGTTGTGCACACTTGTTCTTTCCTCGGGCTTTCTTCCATGAATTCTATTAGGAGACGTTGGAGGAGTTGTTACCTGTTCTCTCCTGTTACTGGTTCAAGACTTAGATTTACTTACATCTTTCCGAGTTTTGTTGACATAATAAGATCTTTCGGTGTCTTTCCCACTGTTCTCCTCGTATGAGGTTTGGCTTTCGCCGTCGTCTGTATAATGCACTGGTGTTACTTTTCTCCTAGACACGGGTTTTTCACTCACCTTATTTTCCGGTGTCTTCTCTCGGGACTGCTTTAGGAGCTGTAATCTTACCTCTCCATTTAAGAATGACATGAGATCAGCCATGGTAGGCTCCCTTTGTTGCTGGTCCAACATATAGAGAACTCTTTTGTCCCAACGAGTACCTACTCCAACCTTTGGCAAAGTAGATGCTACAGCTCCAACAACCATGGAACTCTGATATTCTTGAGACTTACCTAACCAATCTAGCTGTCTACAGATCTCCTGAATCTCATCGGAAAACTCTATAATCCAGCTGCTAAGGAACTTTCGGAGCGCTACTAATTTCGCATACAAATATCTAGCTATGTTAGTCCTCTAGTTTCTCTCCGTTAGATAGTACAGAGTTCTGTATGTTATCTTTATAATACTATAATACTATTATTCAGGTCAGGTCAGGTATTCTAGGTCATTGATCAAGAAAACTTGCCACCTCCATGCAGCATAAAGGAGGTGCCACCTGTAGCTGCATAGACCCTCTTACTAGGGCAAATCTGGTCCTGTAACTAGGACCCCCTTCGTTCTGGGATAAGGACGCCCTTGGTCCTGGATTAAGGACCCATATACTTGGCTGCAGGGGTATATGGCCTGACCAGGCAGATGGTGATCTACCAATGGCTGGTCAGGAGTAGAGTGTTCTCATGTCCACTCTGAGAGCACTTCACTGCGACCTGCACCTGGCAGCAAGGGTACAGGGCATGACCCAGCAGATGAGCTGCAACAGCCAATGGTGGGTCATGTGCTCCAGAGTAGATATGGGTGATGGGCCTCATATCTGACTCCATTGCGACACCCACCCTGTGGAATGGCAAACCAGGGTGTGGTATTTGCCCCGAGAGCTGACTCGGCAAAAAAGCACCCCCCAACCCCCACTATGGATTACATTAGCAATGCGGAGGTCCGGCCACTAGAGGCCAGTGGAATTACCGGACACAATCGGCCTCACAGGAGTCAGTTAACTCCTGACCGGCTGCCTGTCTCACCCCCTACTGGAGAAAGAGCAGCCAACAATTCTTTGAGTCCCTTTCCTGATGACCTTTCTGGCCCAAACCCTGGGTCACCAGGAAGGCCAGATTGTGATGGGGAGAGGGATTCTGGAGTTGAAGGCTACTCTCATGTTCCACCCCGACCAACAAAGCCATTGGTGAATCTGAGGCAAGTCACAAGACTAGTCTCAGTAAAAACCATAACACTCGGGTCCCCAATGCGACAAGGTGAGTTGACTGCCTTGGCAGATAAGCTTTCTCTTAGCGCAGTGGGTGTTCAAGAGCACCGAATGCAGACTGGACAGACTGATGAGGTTCTGATTAAGGACATGGGGGGCGGTTGGCGACTCGCCCTCGCGTCAGCAGATGATAGTGGCAATGGTGGAATTGGTCTATTGATGAATCCAACTGCACATGCAGCATTGGACAAAATAGACCAAATCTCTAACCGCATCATCCGTTGCCACTTCTCATGTTCTGGAAGACTGGCTAAGAAGTTTCCTAAGGTGGTTCTGATTGTGTGCTACTCTCCAACTAGTGTTGCCCCTGTAGAGGAGATGGAAAATTTCTACCACAATCTACAAGCAGCTACTGATGGAGTGGATCAGCATGCATTCTTAACATTCCTGGGAGACTTTAATGCAAGTCTGCATCAATCACCTACATCGCCCTGGGTCTATAGCAATAGTGTTAACCGAAATTCTGTCCATCTTCAGGATATTATCTCTGGAAATGGATTGTTTTCGGCTGGAACCCAGTTCAAGAAGCCAGGCATCTGACTGTTATCTTTGTTGACTTCTTCAAGGCCTTTGATTCAGTCTCTCGCTCACGTAATGTTCAGCATACTTTCATTATATGGGATTCCCGATGAAATTATTGCAGCAATCAGATCAGTATACGATGGTTCGACAACATTTGTGTCTACTGTCGATGGTGACACAGAACCATTTGAAGTGTTATGGGGCGTCCTCCAAGGAGACACACTTGCACCATTCTTGTTCATTATTGTGGTTGACTATGTTCTACGCATGTCCTTAGATCATTATAATGATGATGGGGTGATGATAACTCCACCTACTGGCTCCAGAAGTCGAGGAAATCCTGCCAAGTACCTAACTGATCTAGACTTTGCTGATGACTTAGGAGTACTCTCAGAATCATTAGAGGGAGCCCAACGGCTCTTCAGCTCATTAGGACATGCTGCTTCTAGTGTTGGTCTTTTTATTAACTCCAGAAAGACCAAAATTCTGACAGTTAACTTTGAAAGTCCTCAGCAAGTCTCTGATCGGATGAGCATAAGCTCAAAGGATGGTATGCTTGAACATGTGGACCACTTCTGTTACCTGGGATCATGGATCCGGAAGTCAGGTTAGGACCTTCGAATACGTAAGGGAAAGGCATGGGCAGCCTTGAATAGGCTTTCCAGGATTTGGAAGTCACCGAGAATTAATAGGAAACTTAAGGTCCGATTATTTAGAGCGGCAGTAGTTCCAGTACTCCTCTACGGGAGTCCATGCTGGGCTCTAACTGCTGAGGACACCAAATCTCTGCATGGCACATTCACAAGAATGCTACGCCGGGTTCATTGTGTCAAGTACAATGCACACATCTCCAACCAGACACTATATAACATTGGAGGTGTCTCATTGTTTCCCCCAAGCTTGACACTAGAACAAAATCGCCTCCGCTTTGCAGGACATTACTTTCGCCGTGAGGACCAGCCAGTGCATAATCTTGTACTTTGGCAGCCTCATGGAGTGAATAAGCATGGTGGACAGCCCATGACTTTCTTGAGACGCATCTTAAAGGACACTGGCCTTAAAGATGCGGATGATCTAGCAAATGTCATGGGTGATAGGGAGTTGTGGCGGTGCAATTTTGTTGACAAGCCGGCACAGCATACTTAAAAATGCAGCTGCAATGCAGCATGCCGATACTAGTTTATAATATTCATTAAAAGGTAACCATTTCATCTCATCTACATTGAACTTGACGACCTCTCCCACCTTTACCGCTTGACAGGCTTCGGTTCTAGCCATTTGATGCGTAAAACTTTCTTGGGCCATCGTATTATTTAATATCGAGTTATCGGTATATAAATTTCTCGGATTATGATCAGGTCTATATGGAATATCATTATCAACAGGTTTATAATTACCCTTAATAGAGTTTACTATAGGAGTTTCTACTTCACTAGCAGTATATATGCGTGTAGGCTCCACACCTAGCGCATGAAATACTTCAGACCTAACAGGTTGACACATCGTTACAGGGGGTGGTGGTATACCCATTTGTATATTTACTAATTTATCGCGCTCTAAAGCGATACTCTGCTGCACTTCTTGCAACTCCAACCTACTCTCTCTTACTGTTCCTTTTAACTGCTGAACAGTCCCTTCCAACTTTCGGACCTGCTGGGAAGAACGTTTTTGTTGTTCTTCTAGCTGCCCGAGCAGGCGATCCATCCCCCGCCGTTCCTCGTCTACCCACTCTACCGCCGAAGCGGGAGACGCCAACATAGTAGCGGGTTGACGCGTAGGGACGATGGGCGACAAATCATTTATGTCTTGCTCGGCGTCCAGGACCGGGAGTGATTCAGGGGCTAGTCTACTGGGCACAGGTAGTTTAGTACTGTGCAAAGGGAATTTAGAGTTAGGTTCTGGAAGTACAGGTGTCTCTATCACAGAAGGAGTGGCTTCGAGAACAGGCCTAATTATTTCAGGCTCATCTACTATAGTAGGGAGTCTTTCTACTCTAATAATTTGGTCTGTAGGCTCAGGATTACTTAAATCTACACTAGCTAGTTGCCTTCTCACAGCTGGAGGCAAATTAGGTAATTTCTGCTGGTGTGGCACTCTTCTACGTCCGCTGGAACGAGATTTATTTCCTCTATATTCAGGATCTGTTGTATCGCCTTCATCAGAGGATGTAAATCCCTGTCTCCTGGGAGTAGATCGACTTAGCAGCTGCATCTGAGTAGCTGTTCTCTGTTTATTTAAGTAATCTCGCTTCGCTTGAAGATTTTCCAACTCTAGTTGGGTTGTCTCTTCAGATGCCCGTCTTTCTGCTTCAGCCACGGCCACTTTTCGCTTTTCTTTCAGATTCTGCTGCTGCCGCTGCCGCTTTTCTTTCGGCTCTGCCGCTTTCCTTTCAGATTATGCCGCGACCGCTGCCGCTTTTCTTTCAGCCTCTGCCGCTTTCCTTTCAGATTCTGCATGCGACCGCTGCTGCTTTCCTTTCAGATTCCGCCGCGACCGCTGCCGCTTTCCTTTCAGATTCTGCCGCGGCCGCTGACCTTCGGTCTTCTATTTGCTTTTTCTTTAGCTGCTCTTCTTGGTCCATAGCGATGAGGATGCTTTCATCAAATTTACCCTGCTCCGCGGCTAATATTTCCGCATCTAACGAGTCCAACACAAATTTGGCTCCCTCACTATTAGGGTGAAGTCCAGCTAGCCGTCTCCTTAACTCTTTGTCACCTATAAATCGTTGATAGTCCGACAGATAGATGTCAATAGCATCCTTCTTCTGAGGTTTCTCGGATGTAACTTCGCCTTCCACCTGAGAAAAGGTAGCGTCTGTTGATTCTCCGTGGGTCATGCGCTCGGTTAGCTGAGCTTTCCATTGTGTCATTCCCTGGACTTAAAGACTCACCCGTTGGAACCAAGTTTTTACGGCCACTTGCAACGACGTGTCTTGGCTTCTCTTCGAAGCTTCTTCAAAGGCCGAAAGGATTAGTCTGATCCGTAAAATTCGTTCTCGCACTTGATAAAGCAGCTCTCCCTGCTCTTGAGGTCCTTGATGTTGTTGAAACAGGTGTTCCTCTAAGCGCTCCAAAGAGCTGAAGAATCCCTGGACATATCCTGCTGCCGACGTCTTCCACACAGCTGGATCTCGAGTGTCCCTTACTAATCCCATCCTGTATAAGTCTTCCCAGGCAGCTTCCGATAAGTTAAACGGGAGTCCGGGTCCGGGGAAGTTCCATTGCGCCTCGACAATAGACTTTAATTCCTCTATCATGTATCCCGCATAACTGTCCCTGGTCGATCACTTACTTCTCGCCCAATCGATTTGATGTTCTTCCACCGCGATCAATACTCTAGTGAGTACGGCTCCAGGAAGAATTAGAAGTGGATCTGGATAAACCGCTTCTGTCATCCTTGCTCCGATCTCGGGTGTCAACTTTACAGTGTCTGAACTACTGGAGTTATCGGGCCGCTGAGAAATAAGTTCTCGGGTCGGGTGCTGCTGCTGTTTAACAGCTGCCTCTTGGTCCCGCTTGACTTGAGACCTAGTGCCTATGATAGACCTATGGTGCTTTACTAGCCTAGGGTCTGACACTACTACTGTAGGGATGACCTTTCTTACAGTAGGAGGGGACTTGGACTTTGGTCTCAGATGTTCTATACTCTTATCTGAGTCGCAGACTGTTCTTTCTAGGAGACTATCTGACAGTGTTTGCTTTGTGTCAGCCATGATTTATTTTACAGTTGAATGCCTACTACTATAATGACAGTTAAAACAAGTCTAGTAATTCAGTATCAACTGTAAGCCTAGTAATTAATTACCGATACCGTTACTCAGTGTAACTTGATATATATATATTAAAATACCGGTATACACTTATAGTATATATATAAGTATTATTATATTCTAGGATTAGTTACAGAATACCGGTATATAATTTTAGCCTAAATTTATATAAATATATATAATACGCCTACCGTAAATACCGGTAATGTCAATTATTGATAATAACTGAATTTCTGAATTTTAGGGCTACTTCCCTTTTACTTATTACTGTTATTAAGCAGTAGTCCAACTGATATTAAGACCTAATTGATGTATAACAGGCCTACTATTTTATAAATCTGTTTAAGTTGATTTATAATATATTATGTACCCATACAAGGGTTTTCGACAATATTTGAAACAAATGTTATTATTTCTGGGTAAGGAGTCACTACACAGAAGCTGAACGCTCTCAGTGGAGTGCTACTTGTTGAATACTAAAACGAATAATTATACTTTACTAAGTTACTTATCACTACAAATTACTTACAATTTCAGTTTGAAATTACAATCTCTAAATAAACACTAAAAGTTACACGTACAATTTGTTAGGGTAATTTTACAAGAAATCTACAAACCAGTCTAACAAGGAGTTAGAATTTCTGGTTCTTACAAACTGACAGGATACTGCGGTATTTGAAAACAATAAAGCAGTAGTAAGTAAATTGCGTTTTCCAGATAAGGAAATACCACCGTCTGACGACTTATAGTCTTAGCTCTATAAGTACTATGTTATGTACCCGGAGTGTCCTTACCTAGAGGTTATTTACCGAAGCCAACCAGAGCTAACGTGCCTATTAACCACGTTACAACACAAATATACTGCCTACACACTAAATTACTTTCGGAAAGCACTGTACTCTAAACCCTAAATTAGGTACAAGTACTTATACAACAAATAACCAGCAGTTAAATATACTTGAACAGCCAAAAGAACCACGGTATCTGCTGGAGTGACCGGAGCACAAAATCACCAGTCTTTACCTACGCCAAGCAGCCCTGATGTAGTACCGGGGTTAATTTAACTATAACAGTATGTATAACAAGCACAATTACTGTAGGAATAAACTTGGGGAGTTGGTGGTTGCGAATACTCACATAGACTCTGAATAATAAATATTACGCTACCCGTGCAGACTATACAAACAAAATACAGACCAAATGCTGGCAGACTACTGGCAAGCCTAAATAAACTACAGTATATGCAGACACCGAAATGGTTAGTTAGTAGGCGTTCTAACCAAGTAGTACGACTCATTCTTTCGGGGGGATTTACCTTACAACACTGGATGCCCCCACCTTCCTAACTAGCACTTTATCGGACAGACACTCTACAAACACTGCAATCGCTTCAGACCTAACAACAGCTAGACAACAATCCAGCCTACAAATTATTTGTACAATCTGGGCAGGCTTACACGCCTTCTGCTCAATATTACACTTACAGATAAATAAAACTGACAGAAATAAGTAAAATCCCAATAAAAAACCAGGGCTGCAGTCCCTGATTAAATATCAAGACCTACCGGTATATAATTATCAAAATCGAATAATACTGCTGTACCTGTAAGTAACGGTTCGGGTAGTTGGGCAGTTAGGCCTACAGCTTACCGTTCGACCGGTACATTCGACTTTATTGCCTACGGTGCAATAAAGAACTTAAAAATCTATTATTGTTCTTACCAGAACAATAGACAAAATATTTATTGCCTACTGTGCAATCAAGAGTTTAAAACTATTAATGTTCTTAACAGAACATTAGACAAATATATTTTGTACGTAAAACTATTAATGTTCACGCTTTTAGACCTTTAGCAGTTTAACCTGCCAATTTTAGTTGTCCTCTTGTTTATAAATCGACTTTAGCCTATATCAATTATTTAGTGTACTGAAATTACATCAGCCGAAGCCAGTCTGTGCGCGACCATTCACCCACAGTTAAGGGAGACTGGATTCGGATGCTTTGATAGTGATTGCGGTGTAGACCTACTGTATTATTCGATTGATCGTTAATATATAATCTCTGACAATATATTTACTTTCGGGGAAATATTAACAGTTCCTTTAGGACGTGGCGCTTTAAGTATAAAAACAGAGTTATGACTTATACTAATCACAACTAGATGGCTACTGAGTTTCGTAAATAGCGCATTCTTTAGGAGATGCTTTATTAACCTTCACACTACTTCACACGACTTCACACTACTTCACACTGATCTGCTGACCATCACTGAATTTGATCATATATAAGGAGGATCGCAACTGACACTTGTAGGGATTATGAAATAGCATTTAATTCACACAAAACCACTATAATTTAAGTCGCAGTTGCTACCGCAACCTGTTCCTCTCACCTTCAGTAATCAAGAAGATGATTATTATTCGGTATTATCCAAATATATCAGCAATATACATCCATATAACAACAATTAATAATAGAAGTAAAATAATGCGGTGAACAGTCAGTATGTGTTACTTATGCAGTGTTCCATGTGCAGCAATGTTCAATGTGTTTCAGTGATTCAGATATGAAGTATGATTCAGTTAATAGTTTTACGTTCTTGTAATCAAAGCCATCAGATGTTCTAGGCCAAATTCTGAAACTTCTACAACAGAAGTACAGAAGAATTCCAAGCCGGTTCTTAGGCTCAGAAAAAGGTAAACAAAGAAACAAAGACCGTAATGCATTGCGCGGGTTTCCATAGGTCTCTGTTCGACATATGGGGGAAAATCGCTCTGATTGGCAGACTAGGCAGAACAAAGAGGTTCCACGTATACAGGAAATCAGCTGACAGATTTCGTCATCTGAGCTCCAATCTTTTAGAGTATTATGCGCATTGCGGCAAAAATGACTTGTTATGTCCGCAAAAGCACCTACACTGCGCATTGCGGGTAAAATGACTTGTTATGTCCGCAAAAGCTTTTACAAAACTCTTCGCCACGGTACAACCCCAACCGGTTGATATCAACCTAAGATCTAGAGATCTTATCGCTGACGCTCCTATGTTACAACGTCCGCCAATCGAGGCCGCTCTTGTCGACGGTATACTCGTTGAACCTCCGGACAATCGAGCGGATCTTGTCCGTCGTATGGTACACGAGGTCAAACTACGCGCTAGACCTTTACCGAACTCATTTTATGGGATCAGAGACCACCCTTATTATGTCAATTTAACTCAATATTATATGGTGAAACCGGAAGATCCTACATACAGTTTAAAGTTTCTACCATTGATAAATCCCATGGTGACTTGTTCATAAACTCGCATCCAGAGCTACAAGAAGTTCATAGACGACCCTATGAATATAGAGCCCGAGAACGCGATTTGGAAAGAACCATCAAACCGAGGAAATTTCTCACTACTCACGGTCAACCTACCGCTCTCGTGCAAACGACTCGTCAGGGACCAGTAAGAGCTGCTGTCTTGAAACGCGCTCTAAAGGTTGTTCGACCTCGTTCCACTGAGGTTGATATCGATCAACCGGGTACCTCGCCCGGCGGATACACCGACCGTAACCCTAAACCTTCCAATGCAATCGTATTGCACCCCTCACCCAGGAGTTATAGCCCTCCTAGTAAAGTGGCTCGCCCCAAAGAGAAAAGGACTCTTGCTAGCCTCAAAAAACTTCGTAAACGCCGTTCACGTAAGAAGGACTAATCGTTTAGAGTATTTTTATATTTTAGAAACTGTGATTTTTATATTTTATAGACTTAAATCCCATTTTCTGGTAGGCTCCAGGCAGTTGATCAGTAGGCTCCAGGATAATAGATTTACGTTCTTATAATCAAAGCCGTCTAATGTTGGCTAAAGTCTGAAACTTCTACAGAAGCACAGAAGAATTTCCAAGCCGATGTTCTGAGGCTCAGAAAGGTAAACAAAGACCGTAATGCATTGCGCAGTCTTCCGTAGGCCTCTGTGCAAGATAAAATGAAAATCGCTCTGATTGGCTGAGCGAGCTGAACAAAGAGAGGTTCCACATCGACAGGAAATCAGCTGACAGATTTCGTCATCTGAACTACCATCGTTTAGAGTATTGGCGCATTGCGGCATAAAATGGCTTGTTATGTCCGCTAAAGCACCTACACGGTACATTGCGGAGAATATGGCTTTTTATGTCCGCTAAAACACCTACACTGTACATTGCGGAGAAAATGACTGGTTATATCCGCAAAAGCCTTTACACTTCTTCTATAATATTTAACGTCCACATCCGCTTTACAACGAATAGGTCATTAAATTACTTTATTAGAATAAACCTAATTAAATATAAAGTTTAAAATTGAAATAAATCACTCTACGGCATAAAATTAATGTTTCAACCAAAATCACGATTGTGTAACATCCTGCATAGCAGCATAACATATTCAACAATAACATAATCAATAACTAAGGGGCTAGCCACGAAATGAATGAACCTTACATTTTAGAATGGACAAATTGACATTGTCCCTCACTCTGCCTGGATCAAATGTCGAATGTCAATATCTCATTAACAGCTCGTGGAAATTTGGTGAAATGCATTATGTTTGTAGTGTGTAGTTAGTGTAACGGGATCAGACATTTCGGGGTATTATCGAAGACGTCTGATTTTTTGTTTGTACGTAGGTATCACTAGTCTGGATCGGACCGAAAAAAAATTTTTAGAAAAAATGTACTGGGGTGGTAATATTGCAGCACCAAAATTACAAGTAGTGCACAATTTTCACAAAATTTGAAAGTTACATTTTTCGGCTAATTGTTTTTCAATACAGGTTTTCTGGGGCGCAAAATACGTTGGAAAATATTTAAAAATGATATGATTACTATAAATGGCTGTGTAGTCCTCTCTGCGTAGGAAAAAAATGAAAATAACAAGTAACCAGTACTTTTCAGTTTGAACACAAAATGTTTAATTCACTTATACGATGCTATAAATTCACATTTTCAGGTTTTCTAGGATGCTGATTCTAATGGAATACATTTCTAATATGCCAGATCATTGCTACTTGTATTTTTCGGCGTAATTTGGAAAATTTTGGTGCTTGCGCCTAATTTCGTACCCATCACCAAAAAGTACAAGTTTGCGATGTCCAGTGCTGTTTTTATTGATTCCATCGGATTCAAGACCCTCATAAACCAGTATAACGCAAGAAACAAGGTGAACTATCTACTGATAAATTTGCTTATTTTCCAAAATTTGATGCTGGCACAACAATTTTCACACACCTGCGAAAAATACAAGTTTGAAAACTCTTATGACATTTTTACTGATTCCATTGACTTCAGAACCCTCACAAACCCGTATAACGCAAGAAACAAGGTGACACAATCAATATGATATATTTGATGGTTTTCAAAATCTGGTGCTAGCACCACATTTTGCACCCACTTCCGAAAAATACAGGTTTGAGATGTCTAGTTCGATAATTATATATTCCATTGAATTCAGAACAGCCATAAACCTCTAAAACGCAAGAAATAAATTGTCACAAGCTATTTTATCCATTGAATGGATTTTCAAAAATTCGTGCTAGCACCAAAAATTGAACACAGCACCAAAATATACAAGTTTGATACGCCCGGTGCAACTCGTATATATTTCATCAAAACCAGAACCCCAAAAACCCCAATTGCGTAAATAACAAGTTTCAAACAATCAATTTACAAAGTTGACATATTTCAAAATTTGGTGCTGGCACCAAAATTTGGCACCCGCCGAAAAAAACAAGTTTGAAATTTCTAAATCAATTTATATGAATTCCATCCAATTGCTAACACCAAAAAACCGGTGTAAATCAAAAATAGAGATTTTACAATTCATATTTAATGAAATGTAATTTTCAAAAAACTTCTCAATAAAAGTGCCAAAAGTAGGGTTAAAAAATGGTGCTATATAACTCGAAAACTACCCAATATTTTTGAAAACGGTTTTCACTACTAGCAACTAGGAAGACAATAGTTTTTTTAGGAAAAGCCATAAAATTTCAGATTCCCAACTGCGTTTGTTTCAGAATTATAATAAAAAAACCACAGAAGGGGTCATATTGACCCCCCCCCCCCCCCCCCGGGTTTAATAGGGTTAATAAATTTCTAGGCCCTCAATTGTCATGGACGTACAAGTCGGCTGGACGCACAGCCTGTCTTTTAGTAGGCCTTGCCTATTACCTAGCACCTACAGTCCTACACCTACTGACCTAGCTCATTACTGCATTAGGCCTAAATTAAATCTTCATTCAGTTTATATCCATTGCTTCTCGAACCGGGAGGACCTGAACTCTTTAAGCGACAACAATCAGACAATGGAACGGTTTACTTGTGAGTCGGGCAACGCACTGCTAATTACCAAATCTATATTTGCGAACATCTGTTCGGAAAATGGTCCGTTTGTGCGGACGTTTCTCGAAGAATACCTGGACGCGAACTCGAGTTTTCTGGACTATTATGTCGTTAATAAATGTACGGCAGGTCATATTACCGAGTGGCTGCTGCGTTCACTCTCCTCTGGGTCTAACAACGCCGCCACCACCTCGGGTTTGTCTCACAACACGACCCAATCACCGGCCACTATCCCGACTCCCGGGTACCACGAGACCAGTATGCCGCAGTGTCCATTGACGTCTTCGACGTCGACACCTGCGTACCACCACAATTACAATCCTGCGACAGGAAAGCATCCGCAATCTCGATACTCGAATCAACCCACGCCACCTACCGAACCAGCCTCCTCTATGCAGCCTGTGTTGAGGTTACAACATCTCAACCAGGCAGACCTTCCGGGAGAACAAAGACAAATGGATCCCAAACTGTGTCCGATAGACATGAAACCAAACCTCATTGAATCTGAATCGAGTAGGCCTAATAATACAGCCAGTTCAACTTTATTGTCTTATATCAACATATCCTCCTATACCGGTACCCCCGCAGTTACCACAACCAACTCAAACTATTATTCTACCCAACCTCTATCAGCAGACCAGTCAGATGTTCCGGTAATCCTACGCATTAAGACGGAAGACGAACTGGAATATAAACCCGACCTAAACGAGGTTGGCGATGGCTTGGACGATTCGTTCTCCCCTATAGATGTAGAATATGGAAACAGTACAGACACTAAGGCTTCGACCACCCACTCAGCTCAGCAGAATCTCCTCCCGGACTCTAACTCCCTGTCTCCCAACACCGCTCATGGTCCCCTAACAGACACTAACTCCTCACCAACCCTCACTACTCAGTCTCTAGACGACTTCAACTTAAACCTTCCCAACACCAACAACCTCCAGTTGGCCCCCAAATCGACAGTTTCCAGTATCGGTGAGTTACTATTATTTGTATTGTAAACATCGTTTAGTCCGTATTGCCCCCAAACTGGTCAGAGTAGTTGTTTATTTATAGTGACAGTTATGATAGTTCTGAATTTAGTTTTTTAGTTTAGGGTTTTTATCTGGTTTAATTAAATTCAATCTAGCCTGAAGCCTTTCTCACCAAATAACAAATATAATACACGAAGCCTATTTCCCAAACTCGCCGAATTGCAAACAAAACTCCAGAATAGAGACATCCCCTTTTTAGCTTTGTCAGAGAAATAGCTGGACTCTATTATCCAGATGAAGAAATACAAATACAAGGGAATTCATTCTGCGTCGCACAAGTTATTGCGATTACTCAGGAGTCCCGAATAGACGGGGCGACACGGATATTATTTTTTGAAAAAAAATCCACCCACAATTCTCTTATTCCAGACACCCCGACTATTAAGTTTTTCTAAAAAATTTAGTACATTTTTTATTATGAGTAAATAAACGTTTATTCTCATAGATAAGGTAACCAGATAAGGTAACTCATGGAACAAAATAGCAATATTACATAATAATAATTACCTACTTAAAAAGAGAGACGGGAATTCGAATTCTGGATGGACTATTTCCACGATTATTCACTTAATAATATTTATTTATTGAAAATTTCTTGTACCTCACAACAGAATGCACATAATTTAGGTAACTCAGGTAAATTACAATGAAACAGGTTATTTATGGATGTATAATTACTAATACCAAATTTACAGCGCAGGTCTTTAGTGTAATCACAGTGTAATAGCACGTGTTCTTCGTCCTGTACTACACCCAGCTCACATGAACATACGCGGTCGCTAGGTGGCGTACGTGACCACCTTCCTTTTTCGCTACGTAGGTTGTGTGAGAATGTACGAAATATTGTAAAAGCTATCCGCTGGTAATCGGATATGCACAAAGTGCTATTTGAGTAAATTTCGTGCGCGCATAATTGAGGGTTTATATTTTCACGGTACAATCTAAACTTTGTAGCCGTTGTCGGTTTATTAACTACTTTTCACCTTAGTGCCTTTAACGATTAGGCCTCCACATAGCTATCGAAGGCAGTACTAAGTAACTGGAACATTTTTATGTTAGAATCCGACGTTAATTTAAATATTTGCTTGATGGGTAACGATTCATCTAATATTATTGAATACTTCTTATAAAAACGTAGCTGTGATTTCAAAATCAGAGTCTGTAGGGGTGGTAACCCGCTTTCTAACAGGCATATATCATTCGGGGTAGTTATTCGTACACCTATTAGAGATTTTATTGCTTTCATATACAAAGTGTCTATAATCTTAAACTTCATATCGATAGTACATATATCTATATATATCTATAGTACATATCTGAATCGTTGTCTTATAAATAGGTCCTAACTATTGCGTCTATCACTTAAAATATTCCGTTTTTCCGAGACACTCCATAATCACATTAATCAGTGCTGCAATATTTTCTAAGACCCCTCCCTTTACAGGTTATAATATTTCAGTCAGTATCAGTAATTAATGCTGCTTATTTTATATTTTATGTTTTTTTTGTAATTAAAGTATCAAACCTCACACGTATTAATTTACAATGTCGAATCGAAAATCGTATTTATTTACATATAAGAATTTAAAACTACAGTAATTAGCAAGTTCTATTGACTAATTATTGCATTAATTACTTCAATTATTCTCGTTTCCAATATTCTCCAATATTAATCCACCCCATTACATTATCCAGGCGACCAATCACAACCATCCCCTGATGATTCAAACATGCACGCTTCCGATGATGACGTAACACCCGGAAGTATGAATAATTCCTTCGACCAACCTGGTCCCTCTGGGATTCAACCCCAGGATATTGTGAAAGGAATCCGCTCCAATGAGAAGCCGCTCAGCTGTGATACTTGTGATAAAGCGTTCGCAAAGAACAGCGACCTAATTAGACACCAACGGATCCACACCGGAGAGCGTCCTTACCAATGCGGCATCTGTAAAAAACGTTTCTCTCGACTAAGCAACCTAACCGAGCACAAGCGGACCCACAGTGGGGAGAGACTGTATAACTGCAATGAGTGCCAGAAACGTTTCTCTCGACTAGGCCACCTAACCTCGCACAAGCGGACGCATTCCGGAGAGCGTCCGTACGTGTGCGACACGTGTGGGAAGGAATTTACGGAGAGTAGCAATCTAATGCGCCACAAGAGATCACATACAGGGGAACGACCGTTTAGCTGCGATACATGCGGGAAATGTTTCTCCCACCGACATCATGTAAAGCGCCACAAATGTATCCGCAGTGGGGAGACTCGGTAACTGTAATGTTTGTAAGAAACGTTTCTCTACTTCCATGTATATTGATAGACACTATTGCTCCCTGGTTGCGGTTTAAACTAGTAAACTATATATGACGTTAGTTGTAGATTGAACTGCTACGTGCGCCTTTTGTTATAATGATTAATAAAGGTTGTCTAGGGACTGGTCTAGCGGCCCGATAAGGAACTGACATTTTATTTCCTAAAAACTGTCAATTGGTTGCGGTTACCAAGTTACAAATCTCTTTCTGGTTACAAATCTGATATTCCTATAACAATTTAGTGTTCTCGGTTACAAATCGAAGCACCTTGGTACGAATCTGTTTTCACAATTATGATAATGATCAATGAAATGAAATGAAATTGGAGTACCTTGTTACAAATCTTAGTTTATGGTTGTGAATCTGACTTTCTGGTTTTGAATCTGAGTTACCATTAATGAATCTGAGAACCTGGTTACGAATTGGAGTTCCCAGTTACGAATCTCGGTACCTGGTTACAAATCTGTGTTCCCACGTAAAATCAGTGTTTGGTTACAAAGATGAGCACCCAGTTACGAATTTATGTCTCTGGTTATGAATGTTAGTTACTGGTTACAAATCCGAGCACACCGTTCTAAATCTGAGTTCCAGGTAATATATTCAACTGCCCAGTTACAACTCTAAGTAGTCAGAAACAAACCCAAGAACCCAGTAACAAATGCCATGAGTAGATCAAAATATCCAGTAACGAATTCAAGTACTCAACTACAAATCTGAGTGTCAGCTAAACTTTTTACCAGCCAGCACTACCCATACTAATACTGTAATTTGTACATGTTGAGCATTTATTTTATAAAAAGATTTGCAACATGATAGTAAACAAAGTTAACAAACAATTACAATCTGTTCCTAATAATTATTTAATTAGTTAGGCCAACATATATCCTGTCTAAATCAAAATAATAATACCGAAATAAACCGTGATGCATTTTACTCCACCGTCTATTAATTTAAACAATGAAAAGGAACAAGACAATGTTTTTTAATCTTCCTCTATAATATTTAACGTCCACATCCGCTGTACAACGTATAGGTCATTAAATTACTTTATTAGAATAAACCAAAATATATATAAAGTTTATAATTGAAAAAAATCACTCTACGGCATAAAAGTAATGTTTCAACCAAAATCACGTTTGTATAACATCCCGCATAGCAGCATAACATATTCAACAATAACATAATCAATAACTAAGGGGCGAGCCACGAAGTGAATGAACCTTACAATTTAGAATGGACAAATTAACATTGTCCCTCTCTCTGCCTGGATCAAATTTCGATCGTCAATATCTCATTAACAGCTCGTGGAAATTTGATGAAATGTATTATGTTTGTAGTGTGTAGTTAGTGTAACGGGATGTAACGTGTAACATTTTATTTTTATTGCAGGTTGGTTCTAGAATAATTGATGAATTTAGCAATAAATATACAAAGGAGAGACGCAGAGACTATTGACGAACGTTCCAGATACCTATAGATGTCTACACATACCACGCATCAAAACTCCAAACTAAGCTAACAGTACAAACTAAACTGGCGCTTTGGGATTGTGGTGAAAATGAAAACGGTATTGATACACAGGAGGGTCACCGTCACAGCCTTAACGACGAAATCGCATTGGAAACTTCTGTTATGGGAATAGCAATGCAGATAATTCGTACAAAGTTAATGGACATAAGTTCTATATTATACAGTATGTTTAATGCAATTATAATAATGTAATTATCCTTTTATGTATCATAGAATACAATAAAAAAACTGTAACATTATTTTCAGCAGCTTTATCTTAAACTTTATGGCCTTTATACTGTATTAATTAATTTGTAAAGAAACAACAGAAATAATTTTAGAACTTTTTACATTTTTGATAAACTAAAATGGGATCTGTACAGATCAAGATAAATTCTACAAAGAATTTATTATGATCTTCACATACAGGCGATGTCAGAATGGACAAGATCTTTACGTATTGCGTATAGCATTGCGTACGTTGATCAACGTAATCATATAGACGTGACTTGTGGGTCTAGTACATACAGTATATGTACAGTAGGATATGCCAATATTCAGCTTATTTGATTACAAACAACGAAATGGGTGAAGTGTATATTTATCTTTCAGACATTCCACCCATTCGAAAATCCTCGTGATCAATATGAGGTTTCCACGCTAAATCCTCACATGGGAATATGTCACAACCTTTAGGTGTGTTGCTACATAGCCGGATTCCGAGTGGGGTTTCCCATCAGGCTTTAATGTGGATCACTTGGCGACGTGGGGTTTCATTATGGATGCAGTAATTTTGAGAGAGGGGGGGGGGGGGGGGGGACTGGACGCAAAACCCGCCTTGGCGAAGTAATATCCCGCCTCAATGTTAAATTCTCAATTTAGGGAAAGGAACAGGTTACAGTGTCACGTTATTTTAACCAAAACAATAAACTAAACACAATAGAACAGGTTATAGTTTTATTTTTTGAGAGTAATCAGCTGTAGCGACATAGAGTACTGTATGTAAACTAAAATACAGTATGTACAACCCATACAGCGATACAGGTGGAAACACAAAGTGCTTGAATATCGGAATTTATAGTGCCTGAACTTATATCTCTATAATTAAAAAAAATACTTGTTTTTACCTACTACACATTCGTGGGGAGTCACGCAGCACGCGAACTTTAGCAAGTTCGAAACAAGTTCGATTTGATCTGGAGGCAAAAGTTCGAGAGGTATATGCCCGTAACTAAATATTGGAACTTTTTTCTATTTTGTGCCTATACAAAATTTAGTTGAAAATGATTAAAATCTTCAAAAGTTATTTACGAAGGAATTTTTCATTACAGACAGACGGTTTTTTCACGTATTTACTAATTATCATTGTGCGTTAAGGCTCACCTTTACTACGTGGCTCGCCCCACAAGCGCAGAAAACCTCGATCACGAAATTTTGAAAATTTCGTGTTATACCAATATGTAGTTGGGTGAAAGTTGGGTGTAGTTGGGTGAGAGTTGGGTGGAAGTGGAGAGTAGTTGGGTGAAAGTGAGTCTAAGTTGAGTGTAGTTGGTTGGAGCGATTGGTCTTCTGTGGGACGGCGTGTTAGCGCACAATTGCAATTAGTAAAAATAGAGCAAAATTTCATCTCCAGTCGGTCGTTCTGTCCGCTTGTCTGCCTGTAATGAAAAATTCATTCGTAAGTGACTTTTGAAGATTTTCGCCAACTGATCCACATTAAAGCCCGATGAGAAACCCCACTTGGGATCCGACTATGTAGCAACATACCTAAAGGGTGTGACATACAGTATTATTCATTCACATGTGAGCATTTAGCTTGGAAACCTCAATGTTGATCACATGAGGATTTTCGAATGGGTGGAATGTCTGAAAGATTAAATACACTTCTCCCATTTCGTTGTTTGTAATAAAATAAGCTGAATATTGTCATATCCTACTGTACATATTATACTGTATGTACTAGAGACCACAAGCCGCGTCTATATGATTATGTTGATCAACGTCTGCAATTCTCTACCCTAGTGTGATGAATTATTATTTCTACTACTGTAAGATCTGTAATGTATAACGATCTTATCGATTCTCATACTGTAGAGATCTTGTCCATTCTGGCATTGCCTGTATGTGAAGATCATAATAAGTTCTTTGCAGAAATTCCCTTGACCTGTACAGATCTTACCAGATCCCCTTTTAGTTTATCAAAAATGTAAAATGTTCTAAAATTATTGCTGTTGTTTCGTTAAAAATTAATTAATATAAAGGCCATAAAGTTCGCCCATGTGAATAATACCAGGATTTCACTTTTCGGTCGACATTTTATTGGAATTTTATATATGAAGATTTTTTATTTTTTTTAATTTATCTTTTTGATACGTTTCGTTTTGATACGGCTAAATTTCGTTTATTGTTTTGGTTAGATTCAGCCCTTTTGTAACCTGTGATTTTGATGAAAACCTGGGATTCTTCACATGGGGGCAACTGCAAAGTAAGATATATAACGGCAGAAAGTCTGGTATTCTTCACATGGGCCCAAGATTAAAATAAAGCTGCTGAAAATAATGTTACAGTTCTTTTTCTTGTATTCTATGATACATAAAAGGATAATTACATTATTATAATTTCAATAAACATACTGTTGTGCCCAGGCCGAGGCACAATTTAATATCCGTAGTATCGTAGCGGACGACACGAAGTACTACTACGTTGTGGGTGCTTTGGACCAAGACACCGCCAGCCGGCTCCTCAACCTAATACGAGATCCTCCAGCTGGAGATAAATATAACTCCCTAAAGGCGAAACTCATTAAAACATACGGCCTCTCACGGCGCGACCGTGCCGCAAGGCTCTGGGACCTAAACGGCGGCGACCGCCGTCCATCGCACCTCCTGGATGAAATGCAGGCACTGCTCGGTGATGACCATTCGTGCCTCCTTTTCGAAGAGGCGTTTCTCCGCCAAATGCCCACTGCCATCCGCCTCCAACTTGCGGAGGAAGACTTCAGCAACCTAGACAAGGTCGGTGAGCGGGCTGATGCCTTGTGGGAAGCCGCGGGGCAGGACTCAGTCCACGCAGTCAATACCAATGCCGTCCTCAAACCGAAGCCTGCCTACACTGAACTGAGCCGAAGAACTGCGCCGCCAAACCCCATTCCAAACTCGTTGAACTCCAACTCTGACTGGTGTTACTTTCACCAGAGGTTGTCCTAGGATGTCCTTTTTTGCATCTTGCATCTCTTGTGTACGGCCTCCCATAGTCTACCATGTATTCTATAATTCGAGATGCAAAAATAGAACATCGAGGATGTCCTTTTTTGCATCGTGCATCTCTTGTGTACGGCCTCCCATAGTCTACCATGTATTCTATAATTCGAGATGCAAAAATAGAACATCGAGGATGTCCTTTTTTGCATCTTGCATCTCTAGTGTGCGTGGTCTGATAGGAAATAATGTATTCTAACCAAAAATTTGCATCTTGCATCTTGCATCTCTAGTGTGCGCCGGGCCTAAACTGTATTGCTGTCTCAAAATAAAACAGTTGATTAATATTGGGAGACCAACAGTAGTACAATTCCGTATAAATTCTGGCGACAAAGCCGCTACAAATTTCCGTCTGGTACAAAAGATTATAAAGGCGACAAAGCCGCTACAAATTTCCGTCTGGCAGCTAGGTGTTATCGTGGCAACTGGCTATAACTTCCCGGCTACATTCCAGCTATTTGTCGCATCCCAAACAATGTCCCGATAGGATTACATGTTAATTTATCCATGATGGGCTATGGCAGGTGGCGACATTTCCGGAAAAATGGGTACCATAAAAGCTGCAAAGTAGCCGAGACAGTTTGCCAGTCTACAGCCGCCAGACATGGCCCGCAAGCCGGATAAATATTTCTGAAAATTTGCCAGAAACGGTTTTCCTGGGTACATCCCCGCAGGGACCTCCCTTGCACGCCCACGCCCGTCGCCTACCTCCAGATAAACTGGAAATCGCGAGGGAGGAGTTCCGCAAAATGGAAGAGATGGGGATCATCCGCCAGTCCAACAGTCCCTGGGCGTCGCCCCTCCACATGGCCCCCAAACCCTCGGGCGGTTGGCGGCCGTGTGGCGACTACCGACGACTTAACGACGCCACAACTCCGGACCGATACCCCATCCCCCACATCCAGGACTTCTCCTCCCGACTGGCAGGTGCGAAGATCTTCTCGAAGATCGATCTGGTGCGCGGCTACCACCAGATCCCTGTCACAGAAGCCGACATCGCCAAGACTGCGGTCATCACCCCGTTCGGACTGTTCGAGTTCCTTCGGATGCCGTTCGGGCTGAAGAACGCAGCCCAGGTGTAAAAGCTTCTGTGGGATATAACTGGCCCTTTTGCTTCGCAATCCAGTTTCCCCCCAGGCGCTGGAATACTCTAAAAGGCTCTCTAACTATATATATATTCCCCTCGCCCGCAAGGTACCGTTATAGGTGTTTTAACGGACATAAAAGTCATTCCTCTATATACGTGCTTTGGCGGACATGGTAAGGCAAAAAACCCGCAATGCACCAAATACCTTTACACGGCTTGGCCTTGATGATTCAGATTACGACATCTAGCAGCTGGTTGCTGGCATGGAAACGGCCATTGGACGCATGGTTCTTTGTTTAGCTTAAGCCAATCAGAGCGATTTTTTCTGTCGATATGGAGATATTCGGCCGATCATACTAGGAGTGTTCAGTCTTACTGTTTTTTCTTGATACTGTTGTGTTGTAGCTATCTAGGCCAGGAACACCGGCTCTAGAGTCAATTCGTTTCAGACTTTAGAAGAAACATTAGTAGGCTTAAGATTATAGAGCGTATAACTGTTATCGGCTCAATCGGCACATACATTGTCATATCATATCTTAACCTACCGTCTTAATGCTTTTACTGTTGTCATATTTTGTATTAGTTGGTTGAATATTATTTGGAGAACATTTATAAAGAACCCAAATTTCCCAATTTTCTTGATACACTACAGGTTAGAGAGACGGGTTATATATAGCGATTGCGACTTATATTATTGTGGTTGTAGTGAATTTAATGCTATTTGATAAGCACTACATGAGTCCGTTGCTGTTCTCTTTATATATGATAAAATTCATTGACGGTCGGCAAATTAGTGAGCAGTATTGTGTGTTACTGGTAGTGTGGATGATTGTGGCTGATAACTAAGCATTTCCTAAAGAATGCGCCTCATACGTGAATCATAAGCCTTACCGACTTACCGTTGTGATTAGTATAAGTCATATCTCTGTTTACCTAGATAGAGCGCCACGTCCTAAAGGAACTGTTAATATTTCCCGAAAGTGAATAATATTAGTCAGAAATTATTTATTAACGATCAATCGAATAATACAGTAAGCTTACACTGCAATAATAATCTAAGCCCTCAGAATCCAGTCTCCCGGGTATATCCAGCGGGTGAATGGACGCGCACTAGGCTGGCTTCTGCTAATGTTGTGTTTATTGGTATTAAATATTTGTCAACTTCTAAAGTCTATTTATAAACCAAAAGACATATAAATTTTGGCAGGTTAAACTGCTAAAGGTCTTCAAAAGCGCGTACAATAACAGTTATTGTCTTTATTGCAGTAAGCAATAAAGTTGAAAGTACCGGTCGACCGGTAAACCTGAACCGGTACTTCTGTAGGTCAGTAGGCCCAACTGCCAGAACCGGTACTGCTGTAGGTCCGTAGGTCCAACTGCCAGAACCGGTACTTCTGTAGGTCCGTAGGCCCAACTGTCCTAACCGGTGCTTCCAGTATAAGTACATTAGTATTATTCGATTTTGATTATTGTATACTGGTAGGTCTTAGTATTTAATCAGGGACGGCCGCCCTGGTTTTTTATTGAGATTTTACTTATTTCTGTCGGTTTTATTTACATGTAAGTTAATATTGAGCTGAAGACGTGTAAGTCTGCTCAGATTGTTCAGATAATTGTAGGCCGGACTGTTGTCGGATTGTTGTTGGGTTTGGAGAGATTACTGCGTGTGTAGAGTTTGTCCGATAGAGTGCCAGTTAGTAAGTTGGGGCAGCCATAGCTGTAAGGTCAATCCCCTCTTAAAGAATAAGTCGTACTACCGTGTTAGAACGCATACTAACTAACCATTTTGGAATCTGCACATACTGTAGTTTATTTAGGCTTGACAGTATTCTGCCAACGTTTTGGCCTGTGTTTGTTTGTGTGGTCTGTTCAGGTACCGTAATAGTTATTACTCAGATATTTTGTAGGATGGATTGTTGTCTAGCTATTATTAGGTCTGAAGAGATTGCTGCGTGTGTAGAGTTTGTCTGATAAAGTGCCAGTTAGTAAGTTGGGGCAGCCATAGCTGTAAGGTCAATCCCCTCTTAAAGAATAAGTCGTACTACCGTGTTAGAACGCATACTAACTAACCATTTCGGAATCTACACGTACGGTAGTTTATTTAGGCTTGGTGGGAGTCTGCCAGCGTTTGGTTTGTATTTTGTTTGAGTATTCTGTACGGGTAGCGTAATATTTATTATTCAGAGTTTATGCGATTATTCGCAACATTCATGTCCCCAAGTTTATTCCTACAGTAATTGTGTTTGTTACACATACCGTTATAGTTAAATTAACCCCGGTACTACACGGGCTGCTTGGCGTAGGAAAAGACTGGTGACTTTGTGCTTCGGTCACTCCAGCAGATGCCGTGGTTCTTTTAACTGTTCAAGTATATTTAACTACTGATTATTTGTTGTACCAGTACTTGTACCTAATTTAGGGTTTAGTGTACAGTGCTTTCCGAAGTAATTAGTGTGTAGGCAGTATATTTGTGTTGTAAAGTGGTTAATAGGCAAGTTGGATCTGGTAGTCCGCGGTAATTAACTTCCAGGTAGGAACACTCCGTGATACATAACGTAGTACCTATAGCGATACGGCTATAGGTCGTCAGGCGGTGGTATTTTCCTATCTGGACAGTGCAATATATTTACTACTACTTATTATTTTCAAATACCTTAGTATCCTGTCCGTTGTAATAACCAGAATTCTAACCCTTTGTTAGGCTGGTTTGTAGACTTCCTGTAAAATTACCCTAAAATTTCGTACGTAATATTTTTGCTGTGTTTAAGTAAAGATTTAATCTCACCCGTATCGTAAGTAATTTGTAGTATTAAGTAACTTAGGTAAATTAGAATAATCTGTTTTAGTGTCCCATAAGTAGCACTCCACTGAGAGCGCACAGCTTCTGTGTAGTGACTTCCCCAGAAATAATAACATTTATTTCAAGTATTGACAAAACCCCTTTTAAACGGGTATATAAATATTATAAATCAACTCAAACGATTTATAAATAGTAGGCCTGCCATACAACAACTAGGTCTCAATATCAGTTGGACTACTGCTTAAATAACGGTAATAAAGTAAGTTAAAGTAACCAAGTAACCCTAAAATATTCAGAAATTCAATTATTCTAAAATAATTGACATACCGGTATTTACCATAGGCTTATTATATTTATTTCTATAAATTTGGGCTGAAATCATACCGGTACTCTGTAATTAATTCTAGTTCATAATTATACTTATATATACTAAGTGCAAGCTGTATACCGGTATTCACGATAGGCCTATTATACATTTATATATATTTGTGCTAAAATTATATACCGGTACTCTGTGACAAACCTAGTTTACAATACTTATATATACTATAACTGTATACCGGTATTCTAATATACTGTAATAAATTAACGGTACTAGGCCAACGGTCATACTGAATTACTAGACTTGCTTTAACTGTAACTATAGCAGTAAGCATTCAACTGTATAGCTAAACATGTCTGACACCCAGCAAAACCTATCAGACAGTCTAATCGATACAACCATCTGTGACACAGATAGGAGTGTGGAGCGATTAAGAAAGGAGTTCAGCTCACCTCCTACTGAAAGAAAGGTCATCCCTCCAGTAGTAGTATCAGACCCTAAGCTAATCCAACACCATAGGTCTATCATCGGCACTCGGGCCCAAGTCAAACGGAACCAGGAAGCAGCTGTCCAACAGCAGCAACATCCTAGTCAAGAAACTTGTTCCCAGCGATCAGATAGCTCCAGTAGTTCGGATACTGAAGAGCTGACCCCCGAACGCGGAGTGCAGATGACGGCTACAGCCTACTCGGATCCCCTTCTCACCCTTCCTGCCGCAGTGCTAACTACTATATTGATTGCGGTGGAGGAACATCAAGCCGATTGGGCGAGAAGTAAGCGAGCGACCCAAGATAATTATGCGGGATACGCCAGGGAAGAATTGATGTCTATTGTCGAGTCACAATGGAACTTTCCCGGACCCGGACTCCCGTTAGATTTGTCCGAGGCCACTTGGGAGGATATATACAGGATGGGAGTGACTAAAGATACAATGGATCCAGCTGTTTGGAAGAGGTCGGCAGCAGGATATGTGCAGGGATTCTTCGGCTCCTTGGAGCGATTGGAAGGACAACTGTTTCGACAACGCCAAGGACCTCAAGAGCAGGAAGAGCTGCTATATCAAGTACGCGAAAGAACCCTACGCATTAGACTAATCCTATCAGCCTTTGAGGAAACTTCAAAAAGAAGACAGGACACGTCGCTGCAGGTTGCTGTCAAAACTTGGTTCCAGCGGGTAGGTCTCAAAGTGCAAGAAACGGATCAGTGGAAATCCCAGCTGTCTGAGAGACTAACCTATGAAGAACCAACCGATGCCACCCTTTCTCAAGTGGAAGACGAAGAGACCGCAGAGAGACCACGAACGAGAGACGCCATCGACATTTATCTGTCCGACTATCAGCGATTCCTAGGAGACGAAGAGTTGAGGAGACGGCTGTCTGGACTTTCCCCTAATAGCGAAGGAACCCAGCGTGTGTTAGACTCAATCGATGCTGAAATGTTAGCTGCTAACCAAGCTGAGTTTGATGAAAAACTCCACCTCACTAGAGTCCAAGAAGAACTAGTAAAGAAAAAACGGATAGAGGACCGAAAGGCAGCTGCAGTAACAGCGGCAATGGCCGAAGTGGAAACGGAAAGAAAAGCAGCGGCGGCAGAAGTAGAAGCAAAAAGAAAGGCAGCGGCGGCAGAAGCAGAAGCAAAAAGAAAGGCAGCGGCGGCAGAAGCAGAAGTAGAAAGAAAAGCAGCAGATGCAGAAAGAAAGGCAGCGGCGGCAGAAGCAGAAGCAGAAAGAAAAGCAGCAAAGGCAGTGGCAGAAGCAGAACGGAGAGCCTCTGAGGAGACTACCCAACTGGAGTTGGAAAATCTGCAAGAGACGCAAGACAACATAAATAAACAGTTAACTGCTAGTCACATGCAGATGATGAGAAAATCTACTCCCAAACGCCAGGGATATACGTCATCGGAGGAAAGCGAAACCACCGATCCTGAAGGCGGAGGAAATAGATCTCGTCTAAGCAGGCGTAGAAAAACATCTTACCATCACAAATTGCCTGATTTGCCCCCAGCTGTTAGACGACAACTAGCTAGCACAGACTTAAGTAGTATAGAACCTACAGACCAAATTATTAAGGTCAAAAAACTCCCTACTATAGTTGATGAGCCTGAAATAATTAGGCCTGTCGTTCCCAAAGTCACTCCTGTGTTAGAGACCCCTGTACTTCCAGAGCTTAACTCTAAATTCCCTTTACACAGTACTACACTGCCTGTACCCGGTAGAACAGTCCATGAGAATATCCCTGTCCTGGAAGCTGAGAGAGAAATCAAAGATTTGTCTCCCGTCGTCCCGCGTCAGCCCGCTACAATGTTGGCGACTCCCGCTTCGGCGGTCGAGTGGGTAGAGGAGGGACGGCGGGGGATGAATCTCCTGCTCGGACAGATGCAGGAGACTGTCCACCAACTTAAGGTAACAGTAAGGGAAGGTAGGGCCGAATTGCAAGAAGTGCAGCAAAGTATCGCTCTAGAACGCGACAAATTAGTCAATATACAAAAAGCGATACCAATACCCCCTGTAACATTGTGTCAACCTGTTAGGTCTGAAGTATTACATGCGCAAGGTGTGGAGCCTACACGCATCTATACTGCTAGTGAAGTAGAAACTCCTATAGCAAACCCTATTAAGGGTGATTATAAACCTGTTGTTAATGATATTCCCTATAGACCTGATAATGATCCGAGAAATTTATATACCGATAATTCGATATTAAATAACACGATGGCCCAAGAAAGCTTTACGCGTCAGATGGCTAGAACAGAAGCCCGCCAAGCGGTCAAAGTGGGAGAGATCGTCAAATTCAATGGAGATGAAATGAAATGGTTACCTTTCAACGAATATTACAAAGACAGCATACAGAACTCTGTGCTATCTAACGGAGAGAAACTTAGGTTCCTCATCAAGTGCTTGGAAGGACCTCCCAAGTTAATGGCGTTAAAGTTTATTGGACATCCAGAAGGATTAAGACAAGTTTGGGATACATTAAACATCAGGTATGGTAACAAGGATAACATAGCTAAGTATTTGTATGCAAAATTAGTAGCCCCCCGAAACTTCCTTAGTAGTGGTATTATAGAGTTTTCCGATGAGATTCAGGAAATCTGTAGACAATTGGACTGGTTAGGTAAGTCTCATGAATATCAGAGTTCCATGGTTATTGGAGCAGTAGTCTCTACTTTACCAAAGGGTGGAGTATGTACACGCTGGGACAAGAAAGTGTTGTATATGAATGAGCAGCAACGACGAAGCCCTACCATGGCTGATCTCATGTCCTTCTTAGATAGTGAAGTAAAATTACAACTCATAAAGCAGTCCAGAGAGAAAACATGGGAAAATAAGGTAAGTGAGGAACCCGTTTCTAGGAGAAGGGTAACACCAGTGTGTTACACTGACGACGACGAAAGCCAAGTCTCTCAGGAAGAGGACAGCGGGAAAGACACAGCAAAATCTTACTATGATAACAAGACCTATAAAGACGTAAGTAAATATAAGTCTCGAACCAAGGACAGGAGAGAACAGGTAACAACAACTCCTCCTACGTCTCCTAAGAGAATTCACGGAAGAAAGCCCGAAGAAAGAACGAGAGTGCATAACTTTACCCAAAGTAAGGTGAGTACCATCAAACCAAAATGTGCGCTGTGCGACGGGCCCCACCGTTTGAGTGCGTGTGCTGAATTTCTAAAGAAATCCCTTGTAGACAGACGTACAGTCCTGTGGAATAAGCGGTTATGCTATAATTGCCTCAGATCAGGACACCAACGGCGAACCTGTTACTCCGACGTAAAGTGTGCAAAGTGTGGCGCGAAACATCACATCTTGTTACACAGTGAGTTCGAACGAGACAACCCGAGTCAGGTAAGTGAGCCCGAACTACATGTCCAATTCAGTGATGTAAATGACACTGATCAAGAATCTGAGATGGAAGGATTCTATACGGACGAACTCTCCGACACCAACGAATCCTGTTACTTAATAAATACCGCAGTATATCGAGCACTTACGCATGAAAAGGACACCGACAATGAGTTCCCCCCAACTACCTTTGACAGACAACCATCTTGGAAAGCTCCAACTTCCAACGTAGGAATCAGAGAATTTCCTGTAGTGCAGGTAAGAGTTCACGGTCCTAACAAAAGTTACATAGTGAACGCCCTCCTTGACTCCGGCAGCACAGGAACATTCATCGATCAAGAACTAGCCGAAGATATCTTTGCTGGACAACCCAAATTCCGGACTAAATTGAACATGTCAGGAATTATGCAGGTTTGGAAATCTACCCTAACGGCAGATTACTATGTAGGTGTGTTGTCCACCCCCCAGGATAAATTAGGAGCACAAGGTATAAGGTCGGTAAAAATGGTGGCTATAAAGAACTTCGCTACTACTCAAGCAGACCTTTATAATTGGGACGAGGATGAGAGCATTCAACATCTTAAGATACCTCGATTCCAGACAGATTATCCTGGAGTGCAAATACTCATCGGCCAAAACGCGCATGAGGCGCTCGAGACATTGGAGAAACGGCCTGCTCAACCACAGCCACTACAAACCTATGCGGTAAGAACTAGAGTAGGTTGGTACTTCACTGGCCCTTCCCGTAGAACTCTCAAAGAGAGATTACCTCAACAACAGGTATACCAAGTAAAGGAATGGGAAATGGAGAGCAGTGAGGTGGACGAACTAGCTGAGGGAACACCATACTCCTCAGATAATGACGATATTTACTCCAATGTAGATCAATGGAGACATTGCCTTGGGACGATTAATCCTGCCGACATCGCTTCCAGAGGAGCAACTCCTCAAGAACTGATAGATACTCCAGACTGGTTAGGTGGATCCGACTTCTTAAGTAAAGAAGAAGAAGAATGGCCTCCTCATCTTACCACGGCAGAGGTTAGACAGGCCAAGGGAGCGGAGAAAGTAACACAACAACTCAATCGCCCAGCTGGTCGTTTATGTTTACTGGAAAGAGACCGAAAACTGTCCAGAAACTATGGAAGGCAAGATACTCTTCCTACGACCACTTCCCTAATCCGACAAATATCTAGGGACTCCATAACGTAATAACATATGGAGTGGGCGTGTGACTATATCATTTTATATTTGTTTTTATTTTATATTTATGTATGTATTATTATGTAATTTTATTATAATCGTTTTATTCAATTTTATTTAGTAGAATGTTAATTTAGTGATTATTTAGTAGATTAGTGCAATGTATTAGTGTTTATTACGTACGTAATTACTTATAATATATATTTAGTGCGACGGCGAGAAAATAATTATTTTTTCTCTTTCCTTACTGTCCGTATCATATTGTAAATACGTGACTACAGTAAGATGAAATGTCCGTACTTAGTAAAGTACAATAAAGCCACTACTATATTCAAGTATTATTGGTAGGCAGAGTATTAGGAATGCAAAGTTCAGATCCTCGTGTCTCGGCTAAACCAAGCTCTGGGTAGACCTTGGAAACGACTTGCCTCTTCACACTGACATTGCTTCGTGCGATATTGCTCTTCTACCTTATATTAAATAATACATATAGTAGCGTGATGTCCATATAACAGTAGCGTAAAACGCAAATAAATCTGTTAAACCTTTTGACCATCTGTAATTCTAGTCGATTAAGATATCGCGGCACCCACCGATATACTTGAAAGACAAATTCTAGAATCAGTGGTTAACGTCCCCAGACAAGTTCTGGAATAAATCGGTGCCCATCTTAAATATTAATTTAATATTTAGTAAAATCTGTAAAATTCAGATCCTTTAAATTTCTAGTCAATTAAGATATCGCAGCACTTACCGATACTCTTAAAAGACAATTGTCATAGAATTAAGGATCCTATGCCCCCAGACCTGCTCTGGAATCAAATTGTGTCAATTTTAACATCAAATAATAAAATTCACGGGAATAAATTTAAATTCGTATTTTAAATGAATTTCATAAATTGTCATTTTGTGCAATTTATAACATTCCCAAAATTCCATTAATTAATAGATTATGGGAGCGGAGATTCATCCTATTGAGTGTATTAGAGTGCGAGAATCTCCAACATATAGTCAATAGCCGATAAAATTAATAAAATCATGCATAAAGAGGATATTGACAATTAAAGAATTATTATTAAATAGCATCCCAGATCTGTATGCATGAGAATTACCCTAATTCTACCGCTAGCATTCCATAATGTCACCATAGCAACACCCACGCTAGAATTAGAAGCAAGTTAAGAGAACAATAGAAAGCTTGTCCTATTGCATAGCATAGAGAATACATAGCACACTGTTAGTATCCAAAGATACACAGTAATAACGTGACATTCTGGAAGACACTGACTAACGGACAAATGGCCTGTATGTGTACAATTGGTGACAGTTGTGTGGAATTTGTGCGTTTATAGGTGAATGTTACTGCTAAAGTATGTTTACAGTAGCTAGTCGCAATTGTGAAAGTAGCCCAACTCTCCTATAGAAAGAACCTAAAGTGGATTCAAGCCTTTGGGACGGACAGTGGAGTGACTTGTGCCGGTTATCGTTGTCGTGCTGTTGCTACATGTTGGCGTAAACACCGCGACGACGGTACATCGGCGCTGAGAATCCCACTGTCCGGGGGCAAAGAGAAGTAGGCAGCGACGTCCGCTCGCCTACGGATGCTTTTACTGTTGTCATATTTTGTATTAGTTGGTTGAATATTATTTGGAGAACATTTATAAAGAACCCAAATTTCCCAATTTTCTTGATACACTACAGGTTAGAGAGACGGGTTATATATAGCGATTGCGACTTATATTATTGTGGTTGTAGTGAATTTAATGCTATTTGATAAGCACTACATGAGTCCGTTGCTGTTCTCTTTATATATGATAAAATTCATTGACGGTCGGCAAATTAGTGAGCAGTATTGTGTGTTACCGGTAGTGTGCATGATTGTGGCTGATAACTAAGCATTTCCTAAAGAATGCGCCTCATACGTGAATCATAAGCCTTACCGACTTACCGTTGTGATTAGTATAAGTCATATCTCTGTTTACCTAGATAGAGCGCCACGTCCTAAAGGAACTGTTAATATTTCCCGAAAGTGAATAATATTAGTCAGAAATTATTTATTAACGATCAATCGAATAATACAGTAAGCTTACACTGCAATAATAATCTAAGCCCTCAGAATCCAGTCTCCCGGGTATATCCAGTGGGTGAATGGACGCGCACTAGGCTGGCTTCTGCTAATGTTGTGTTTATTGGTATTAAATATTTGTCAACTTCTAAAGTCTATTTATAAACCAAAAGACATATAAATTTTGGCAGGTTAAACTGCTAAAGGTCTTCAAAAGCGCGTACACCAGGCCTTCCAGAGACTGATGGACACAGTATGCCAGGGACTCGACTTCATATTTGTTTACCTCGATGACATTCTCGTTGCAAGTCGGTCCAAGTCGGAGCACCGTGAACACCTCCATCAGCTCTTCATGCGCCTTCAACACCAAGGCCTTGTTATCAACCTGGCAAAATGTCAGTTTGGTCGTCAATCGACTTCCTTGGCCACCGTATTTCAACTCACGGTGCCGTTCCGCTCCCCGACAAGGTCGCCGCCATCCGGGAGTTTACACAGCCAACCACGGTGAAAGGCCTACAGGAGTTTGTGGGGATAGTAAACTTTTACCATTGGTTCGTCCCCTCCGCTGCTGACGATGCTGCGATGCGACCCCTATATGCGGCCCTGGCGGGGAAACCCAAAACACTAAACTGGACTCCCAACATGGATCACGCATTCCAGATCGCAAAGGATGCCCTCGCCAATGTGACGATGTTAACTCATCCCAACACCAACGCCCACACAGCACTCACAGTGGACGCATCAGGTACAGCAGTGGGTGCTGTTCTAGAACAACTCATCGGTAACTCATGGCGCCCCCTTGCGTTCTTTAGCCGCCAACTACGTCCCCCGGAAGTCAAATATAGTGCATTCGACTGGGAGCTGCTTGCGCTGTACCTAGCAGTCCGTCCACTTCCGGTACTTCCTGGAAGGTCGGCCCTTCACCGCGTACACTGACCACAAACCACTAACTTTTGCGCTCGCAAAGATCAGTGACCCATGGTCCAATAGACAGCAGCATCGCGTCACCTCTCCTACATCTCGGAGTTTACCAGAGATATCCAACACATCGCTGGTAAAGACAACTGTGTGGCAGATGCACTCTCCAGGACTAATACCAACACCATATGCAATTTGCTTCCTGGGCTCGACTACACGGCCATGGCGGACGCTCAACTTGTCGACACAGAGATGGCCATGTACCGCACGGCTGTTTCCGGCCTTCAGCTGGAGGACGTCTCACTTGGCCCATCAGGTGCCACACTACTATGCGACACCTCCCTCGGCCACCCTCGCCCAGTCGTTCCCAAGGCCTGGCGACGACGTGTATTCAACACCATCCACAGTCTGTCACACCCTGGGGCTCGCGCCACCAAGACAATCATTGCTGATATGTTTGTCTGGCACGGCCTCCGCAAAGAAGTAGGAGACTGGGTTAAGACCTGCATCCCGTGCCAGACCTCCAAGGTGCAACGCAACATACGTGCACCCCTCGGCACCTTCGCAACCCCTCACCGCCGATTCGACCACATACATGTTGATCTCGTTGGTCCTCTACTACCATCACACGGTTTCACCCACCTGCTGACGATTGAGGACCGCTTCACTCGGTGGCCAGAGGCTGTACCCCTCAGCGAAACTTCCACAGAGAGCTGTGCGCGTGCACTCATTTCGACATGGATCGCCCAATTCGGTGTTCCAGTCGATCTCTCATCGGACCGTGGTTCACAATTCCCCTCCCACCTCTGGTCGGCTATCAACAAGCTGCTGGGCACCCAACTACACCGCACCACCGCGTATCACCCACAGGCGAATGGACTGGTAGAACGGTTTCACCATCATCTCAAGTCTGCCCTTCGAGCCTCTCTCGACAACCATGATTGGGTAGACGCATTACCATGGGTGCTTCTCGGAATCCAGACAGCACCCAAGGACGACTTAGGAACCTCCTCCGCCGAGCTCGTTTATGGTGCTCCGCTCACTGTCCCGGGACAGTTCCACCACCGTCTATAGAAACCCAACACACCCCGTCAACAATACTTCCCCAACTTCGTCAAGTGGTTGGGCGTTTTGTTCCGGTTCCCACATCACGCCATGGTTTGACTTCGTCGTCAGTTCCCCCGGGCCTACAGAACGCCACCTACGTCTTCATCCGACGCGATGCCCACCGGACACCGCTAGAACGGCCCTATGAGGGCCACTACAAGGTTCTCGAAACTGGAACAAAAACGTTCAAGATTGAGATGGGGGGTCGTACCGAAACAGTTTCGGTCGACCGACTAAAACCAGCACATCTTGACATAACTAAACCTGTCACCCTTGCCCATCCACGGCGCCGTGGTCGACCACCTAACCCTATTCCGGTTCTCATACAACCAGCGGCTCCGAATAAAATTGTCCCATCACAGAGCCCACCCTTAGCGCCCACACAAACTCGGTCAGGACGAACAATCCACCCGCCGGACTATTTGTAAACTATTTCGAGTCCGGGGGGGGGGGGGTCATGTGGCGGAGTCACAATACTGGACAATACTCTAAATAGGGGCCGTCCAAGTATGACGTCTGCACTTTTCCCCAAAATGTTGACCTAAATCAGATGTCATCAGATAGGCATTGACCCCCCCCCCCCCCCCCCTCCCCTAAATCAGATTAAAAAAATTTTAGCGTCCTAATCACTAAAACATGGTGACTGGTAACTGAAACAGAAGGTCGTACTATGGGCCTTCGGGGGCTTCGAACAATTAAAATAGGCAAGCTGTTTACTCTTCTGCTATATCTCTTCTAGCACCTATAAATGAACATGCTGACGTCAGATTTTGGCTGACCCCCTCCCCTCCCCTCATCAGCACGTCATCAGATTTTCGCAACCCCCCTCCCCCCCCTAAAGTGCTGACGTCATACTTGGTTACGTCTTACGTTTAAATTTCAAAATTCCAATGATAAGCTACGGGGATTTCCACTTAAAAACTGCAGAATCCAGCCCCCATAGTACTCACCTCCCCATAAAGCTGAGATTAGGACTACAGCTGTTTGTACATAGTGAGATTGGTATGTTGCTTAGCAACATAACAACAACACCAGGATTAATCAACTTATCTGACAGCGCTGACCGTATTAATATACCGGTAACAACTTACTGAGAATCAAATTAATATGTTTTAACGATATTGTAAGTTGCTACACTGTATAATATAAAACTTATGTCCATTAACTTTGTACGAATTATCTGCATTGCTATTCCCATAACAGAAGTTTCCAATGCGATTTCGTCGTTAAGGCTGTGACGGTGACCCTCCTGTGTATCAAATATCAATACCGTTTTCATTTTCACCACAATCCCATGGCGCCAGTTTAGTTTTATACTGTAGCTTGGATCGTTCGTCAATAGTCTCTGCGTCTCTCCTTTGTATATTTATTGCTAAATTCATCAATTATTGTAGAACCAACCTGCAATAAATATAAAACGTTAGTTTGTTATTTTCATAATTGCTCAGCAGTGGGGGCAAACATACAGTACATGAAACTTTTAAAAGCTCATATCTCAGCAATTCCTCGAAGAAGTTCAGAGTTTGTTACTGTACATATTGTAATTTATGGAAGTTGGGTGTAGTTGGGTGAAAGTTGGGTGTAGTTGGGTGTTTAAGCCAGGGCTGGCAAAGTAGGTTTTTGTAAACCTAGGTTTTTGTAGGTTTTTGTCAAAAACCTAAAATTTGAAAAAAGCCTAAAACTAGGTTTTTAGGTTTTTGATTTTTCATCTTTAATTTGCCTTTTAATTTCATTTGTACACTCAAAACAACTGAACAAGTCAACTTGCATTGTCAGCTGATGAGTTCGAGTTCCAGTCCAGTCCAGTTGTCTTGCTGTCTTGTCACTACTGACACAGTCAGGGAGAAGTTCAAATTTCAACTGAGTTAAAATTTAAAACTTTTTTTTTAAAATTCAACTTTTAAGTTGTAAATTCAACTCTAAAATTGCAGGAGGCGCAGAAGGGCCCCAAGACGTCACAGAAGGGGTGTTTTTATTGTTTTTATGGATGTAACTCGAAAAATTAACCCTCATTGTCATTACCGATGGAATAAAAACTTTCGCAGTCGGGAATACTTTTTTTAAAAACATTTTAAGTGATTACATTTGCAAATTAGCTGAAATACTACGGGAATTTATTAGATGTATGAAATGACCGCTGTTTGTCATAATTATTATGCAATGGAATACCAGTAATGGATTCCAATTCCTTATTTCAGTATCTCCAAAGCTACTCCAAAAGTTGAAATTTAAAAGAAAGTTGAATTTTAAACTCTACTCCAAAAGTTGAATTTTAATAAAAAGTTGAATTTTAAAAAATAAAGTTTAAATTTCAACTCAGTTGAAAATAGAACTTCTCCCCGACTGTGACAAGCTGACTGATGCAAGTTAGCTGATGCAAGTTAGCAGTCCGATGGTCCGGTACCGGCTGACCGGTAACTCAACTACCTGACTACAGACCTACATCCTGACGTATGTACGTTGCTGCTGATAACTGTCAGTTAGGTACAATGGCCAAATCTGGCAACCTCAAAAATTGCCACATATGGCAATGTGTATTGCCAAATCTGGCAACTTTTGGTTTTTCTAATTTTCGCACGCCCAGAAGCAAAATCGCATTTTGGTAAATAGTTAAGTGAAAAGAGCGCGAAATTTTAATATAATTGACCGTATAAGAAAAAAAATCATCGTCTGAATTTCTCTTAGCAATAGGCCGAAATGTGCCTAAAATAATTATTGCCATTTTTGGCAACCATTAGAATTAAAGAAAAATAATGGTTGCCATTTTTGGCAACAATTATTATTGTGCAGCGCAGCCCTGTCAGTAACCCTGTCATTGTAAATTACTTCAAAATTGCTTACTGCTTGCTTACCCTTGTCGAGTTGTGATGATTTATAAACATTTTTAGTTGATGAAATGTCAGAATGTAGGCCTATTTGATATGTTGTTAATATGTTAATGGACAGATGGATGAGTCTGTATCAGATACCGTACTGGTAGACTAGACTGGTATAGGCCCTATGGTATAGGCATAAACAAATCTAAAGAATCACATGCTGCAAAGGCTGAAATGGAAATAAACGTAATAATATTTGACAACGTCAGAACGTTAACATCACCAAAAGGCAGCAAGAAGGCAAGGGGGCATTAAAGGTCTCTGCAGCTCTGGCAGTCTGGCTTTGGTCAGCTGGTGGTCACATGCAGTCAGGTGGTTATCGGGTTATGGTTTGCGTTATGCTTTTATGGCAGTATGGGACTGTGGGATGGGGTGGCATTCTGCATTCGCTGAATCGCGTGCCTGCATTCTGCATGCATTGATTAAAGCTAATGATACTAATAGACTACTGAACTACACTAATACTGTAATAGGCCTACTGTAATTTAGTGTAATAAATAGTTGCACCTACTGTCTGAATTTAAGACTGTACTGCTGTAAGCCTACTTTCAGACTTTGTACAGGTTTATATAATTGTAACTAATATGACAATGAAACCTGACGGACTCATTCTCTCAAACAATTTTGTATCATAGTGTATCTATCTGTCTATAAAATATAATCTTGACCAGTTGACCAAATGTGGCCCCATATACTGATATAATTTATCTAATCATTTACCAACCACAAACCAGGTCAATCTAATCAATCAATATACAAATACAGAAATACTACAAAAACCTAGCGAAATACTACAAAAACCTAGCGAAAACCTTCAAAAACCGGCAAAAACCTTCCAAAAACCTACAAAAACCTTGCAAAAACCTAAAACCTAAAAATTTTTCTGAAAAACCTATGGTTTTTGCCAGCCCTGGTTTAAGCTGACCGGTAAATATCATCTGGCTTGATTTTTGATTGAATTATATTATTTACAATAACTTCTTCATACAAGCTCTAAATTTATTGTACAAGCACGTCAATTTGTAGAATTTGAAGCCGGTTCTAATGATACTAATATTTCCGTGCCCAAATTTTATTGAGAGTGCCCACGTTTAAATTTCAAAATTCCAATGATAAGCTACGGGGATTTCCACTTAAAAACTGCAGAATCCAGCCCCCATCTGGCTGTACAAAAGACATGAACTGGCCACTGGCTGACTGTACCTTACTGTACACCTAGCTCATTGTCATTTAGGCCTATATTAAATCTTCATTCAGTTAATATCCATTGCTTCTCGAACCGGGAGGACCTGAACTCTTTAAGCGACAACAATCAGACAATGGAACGGTTTACTTGTGAGTCGGGCAACGCACTGCTAATTACCAAATCTATGTTTGCGAACATCTGTTCGGAAAATGGTCCGTTTGTGCGGACGTTTCTCGAAGAATACCTGGACGCGAACTCGAGTTTTCTGGACTATTATGTCGTTAATAAATGTACGGCAGGTCATATTACCGAGTGGCTGCTGCGTTCACTCTCCTCTGGGTCTAACAACGCCGCCACCACCTCGGGTTTGTCTCACAACACGACCCAATCACCGGCCACTGTCCCGACTGCCGGGTACCACGAGACCAGTATGCCGCAGTGTCCCTGTCCATTGACGACTTCGACGTCGACACCTGCGTACCTCCACAATTTCAATCCTGCGACAGGAAAGCATCCGCAATCTCGATACTCGAATCAACCCACGCCACCTACCGAACCCTCCTCTATGCACCCTGTGGTGAGGTTACAACATCTCTACCAGACAGACCTCCCGGGAGAACAAAGACAAATGGATCCCAAACTGTGTCCGATAGACACCAAACCAAACCTCATTGAATCTGAATCGAGTAATAATACAGCCAGTTCAACTTTATTATCTTATAACAACATATCGTATACCGCTACCCCCGCAGTTACCACAACCAACTCAAACCATTATTCTACCCAACCTCTATCAGCAGACCAGTCAGATGTTCCGGTAATCCTACGCATTAAGACGGAAGACGAACTGGAATATAAACCCGACCTAAACGAGGTTGGTGATGGCTTGGGCGATTTAATCTCCCCTATAGATGTAGCATATGGAAACAGTACAGACACTAATGCTTCGACCACCCACTCAGCTCAGCAGAATCTCCTCCCGGACTCTAACTCCCTGTCTCCCAACACCGCTCATGGTCCCCTAACAGACACTAACTCTTCACCAACCCTCACTACTCAGTCTCGAGACGACTTCAACTTAAACCTTCCCAACACCTACAACCTCCTGTTGGCCTCTAAATCGACAGTTTCCAGTATCGGTGAGTTACTATGATTTGTATTGTAAACATCGTCTAGTCCGTATTGCCCCCAAACTGAACAGAGTAATTGTTTATTTATAGTGACAGTTATGATAGTTCTGAATTTAGTTTTTGTTTTTTAGGGTTTTTATCTGATTTAATTAAATTCAATCTAGCCTGAAGCCTTTCTCACCAAATAACAAATATAATATACGAAGCCTATTTCCCAAACTCGCCGAATTGCAAACAATACTCCAGAATAGAGACATCCCATTTTTAGCTTTGTCAGAGAAATAGCTGGACTCTATTATCCAGAGGAAGAAATACAAATACGAGGGAATTCATTCTGCGTCGCACAAGTTATTGCGATTACTCTGGAGTCCCGAATAGACGGGGCGACACGGCTATTATTTTTTGAAAAAAAAATCCACCCATAATTCTCTTATTCCAGACACCCCGACTATTAAGTTTTTTTTTTAATTTAGTACATTTTTTATTATGTGTAAATAAACGTTTATTCTCATAATAATTGAGATTTGAAAGTGAAAGAAAACAAAACCGTGTACCGAGTATACCACCGGTAGCCGTAGATACTACTGTACCTGTACGCCTATACTGTATGTTAAGTAAGTAGGCCTAAATTTTCCACCCACGACGTTTATTCCAGCCACCCCGAATATTGGCATAATGAAATTTTTCCACCCACCCCGTCTATTCGGGACTCCAGAGTATATATATATATATACGTTTATTGACAGAATAATATAAATTGAATTCAAATTAGCAGAGCACAATAACAGAAAATTCAATAAAAGCACAATAACGGAACATCAATTTAAATAAGTAATATAATACTCTGTCCAGATAAGCTAACTCATGGAACAAAATAGCAATATTACATATTAATAATTACCTACTTAAAAAGAGAGTCGGGAATTCTGGATGGACTATTTTCATCGATTATTCACTTAATAATATTTATTTATTGAAAATTTCTTGTACCTCACAACAGAATGCACATAATTTAGGTAACTCCGGTAAATTACAATGAAACAGGTTATCTATGGATGTATAATTACTAATACCAAATTTACAGCGCAGGTCTTTAGTGTAATCACAGTGTAATAGCACGTGTTCTTCGTCCTGTACTACACCCAGCTCACATGAACATACGCGGTCGCTAGGTGGCGTACCGTGACCGCCTTCCTTTTTCGCTACGTAGGTTGTGTGAGCATGTACGAAATCTCGTAAAAGCTATCCGCTGGTAATCGGGTATGCACAAAGTGCTATTTGAGTAAATTTCGTGCGCGCATAATTGAGGGTTTATATTTTCACGGTACAATCTAAACTTTGTAGCCGTTGTCGGTTTATTAACTACTTTCCACCTTCGTGCCTTTAACGAGTAGGCCTCCACATAGCTATCGCAGGCAGTACTAAGTAACTGGAACGTTTTTATGTTAGAATCCGACGTTAATTTAAATATTTGCTTGATGGGTAACGATTCATCTAATATTCTTGAATACTTCTTATAAATACGTAGCTGTGATTTCAAAATCAGAGTCTGTAGGGGTGGTAACCCGCTTTCTAACAGGCATATATCATTCGGGGTAGTTATTCGTACACCTAATAGAGATTTTATTGCTTTCATATACAAAGTGTCTATAATCTTAAACTTCATATCGATAGTACATATATCTATAGTAAAATCTTATTTATTAAATCTAAAGTATCAAACCTCACACGTATTAATTTACAATGTCGAATCGAAAATCTTATTTATTTACATATATGAATTTAAAACTACAGTAATTAGCAAGTTCTATTGACTAATTATTGCATTAATTACTTCAATTATTCTCGTTTCCAATATTCTCCATTTTTAATCTACTCCATTACATTATCTAGGCGACCAATCTCAACCATTCCCTGATGATTCAGACATGCTCGCTTCCGACGATGACGTAACACCCGGAAGTATGAATAATTCCTTCGACCAACCTGGTCCCTCTGGTATTCAACCCCAGGATATTGTGAAAAGGAGCCGCTCCAATGAGAAGCCGTTCAGCTGTGATACTTGTGGTAAAGCGTTCGCAAGGAACAGCAACCTAATTATACACCAACGGATCCACACCGGCGATCGTCCTTACCAATGCGGCATCTGTAACAAACGATTCTCTCAACTAAGTTCCCTAAAGACACACAAACGTGCGCACAGTGGAGAGAAACCGTATAACTGCAACCTGTGTGAGAAACGTTTCTCTCAACTAGGCAACCTAACTGCGCACAAGCGGACGCATTCCGGAGAGCGTCCGTTCGTGTGCGACACGTGCGGGAAGGGATTTACGGAGAGCTGCAGTTTAACGTCCCACAAAAGAATTCACACGAAAGATCGACCGTACGTGTGCGACACGTGTGGGAAGGAATTTACGGAGAGCAGCAATCTAACGCGCCACAAGAGATCACATACAGGTGAACGACCGTTTAGCTGCGATACATGCGGGAAATGTTTCTCCCACCGACATCAAGTAAAGCGCCACAAATGTATCCGCAGTGGGGAGACTCGGTAACTGTAATGTTTGTAAGAAACGTTTCTCAACTTCCATGTATATTGGTAGACACTATTTCTCCCTTGTTGCGGTTTAAACTAGTAAACTATATATGACGTTTGTTGTAGATTGAACTGCTATATGTCAGTCAGTACTACAACTATGCTTATTCCCCAGAAGTTAGTTATTTTCCCAGTTATTTAACCCGCGGGCAGGAAACAACCCGAGGGCGAAGCCCGAGGGTGTTCCTGCCCAAGGGTTAAATAACTGGGAAAATAACTAACTTCTGGGGAATAAGTAAGTTGTTACACATGTACTATGGTATGCATTTCGATTATTTTTATCCCTTAACAACTATTTACAGATTCTAAAAGGGCATTGTTTGGGGGGAGAGTTTACAAAATGGGGCTTGGAAAGTTTTGGGGGTGTTTATATTGATTTTGCCCAAGGGCATTGGAAAATTTTCGGTGTGTTTCACTTTAATTCATTAATTGCATAGGTGTTATTTTGCCCAAGGGAATAATAACACCCAAGCTCCAAAGGTAAAACATTAGGCCTACTGTGTCATGTGTGTTGTATAGCTCTATGCTTAATTCATCCAATCGCCGTAAGATTCGATCATCAAAAAAGCACCTGAATTTGTTAGTGAAAATTGATGTCAAACTTATTTAAATGGTTTACATTCTAAAATTCCTATTTTCTTACATTGGCCGCTAGGAGTAACATTGCATAAACTTCAAATTGGATATATAACTAAATTGGCTGAATTAATTGAATAGTATTTTTGGTGGACATGTCATGTATCCACTACCCACAGAAGGGGGGTGTATATCGTTCACATTAAATACATTTATTAGTATAAATAATTATTTAGTACTTAGGAAAATGTTAATTAATTTAATGGTTCTGGAATATATGAAGTTTATTAAGAATATATATTATATGTATATGAATATATATTAATATATATATATTACTTACTATTGAGTTTCGGATTTTGCTCAAACTACGTGGAAAGCTACAAACATTTTCTATTTCGATGCTCTTTCAACACATGTAATAAAGTTTAAGAAATTCCACGAAAAATATTTTCACATTTACATTTTTCGCCGGGAAAAGTAAGTTCAATGCAATCCTAGGCCTACTGTATGATTAACTATTATTCCCTAGGGAAAAAAGTAGGTACTTCTTTTTCTCCACATTTTGAGCTATATTTGAGCTAACTAAATAGTAACATTATAAGAATAACATTAATATTCCCATAGTAACGGGTTGTTATGCCAGTTTTAAAAGAATGATGTCACTTAGAGTCGACCAACACCTATCTCCGCTCCACTATATCAAAGTATGGTCTAGAAAATGTAGTTTTGGCTAAGAACTGCATAAAAGTAAAGTAAAGTTATATTCAAACGTGTAAGAAGAAACACCCGAGGCAACAACCCAAAGGCTCCATTCTCTTGGCTATTATCTGTAACGCAGGGAAGGCACCACACTACTCCCAAGGTCGAGTACTCTGGTTATCTAACCATATTCTTTACTCCTTAACTCATGACAGGTTGCCATTAGCCTACAGTACAACTGGAAGCTAGCAACAATTTGGCTGTTCTGGGGCTTGAACACCAGACCTTCCGCTTAGAAGACCGGTTAATACTTTTTTTTACTTTACTTTAATATTAAAACGTTTCAATGTCTGTATTAAAAAGGAAAAGGCAGAAAGGGGCGAACGTATTTAAACGACATTCTTAGATATCTTTTTTTAACATTTAGGAGGAAGGAACTGGAGAAACGCCTCACTGCAGTACGAGGTAGTACGGTACCTTGCAGCCTATATAAATACAGGCCAAACTAGACCTACCTGCAGGGCTGCAGGCTGCAGACCTGGTACGGTGCGACTCTGGACTGTGACACTATGTAGGCCTACTGTACCGGTACCTCTTAATTTGCCGTGGAAATTGAAAGTTTAGTCATAGGTCAGTGCCGTCAGTATAAGTCGTCAGTATGAGTATGACAATGAGGTGATTAATGAGACATAAATAGGCCTTGCTGTCTAGTGGAGCACAGCCCAATAATAATGAAACATGAAATACAAAACGCCCAATAATAATGAAACATGAAGTACAAAACTAGTTGGTGGTCTGAATACCTGATTTACACCTGATGTGACACACAACAGACCTAAGACGAGTACAGCAGCATTACCGGTTCCTATGTTTGTATGTCAGTATGTGGTGTCACGATAAACACTTCACTACTAAGAGGGAATAACATGGTTATTTTGCCCTAGGGCAAAATAACTTTTTTGGCCGTAGCCCAGCATTAGGGATAGTTATCATCCCGCTAATAAATGTGTAACAACTCTTGTTATAATGATTAATAAAGGTTGTCTAGGGACTGGCCTAGCGGCCCGATAAGGAGCCGATATTGTATTTCATAAAAACTGTCAATTGGTTGCGGTTACCAAGTTACAAATCTGAGTTTCTGGTTACAAATCTGTGTTTCTGGTTACAAATCTGTGTTTCTGGTTACAAATCTGATATTCCTGTAACAATTTAGTGTTCTCGGCTACAAATAGAAGCACCTTGGTACGAATCTGTTCTCACAATTATGATAATGTTCAATGAAATGAAATTGGAGTACCTTGTTACAAATCTTAGTTTATGGTTGTGAATCTGACTTTCTGGTTTCGAATCTGAGTTACCATTAATGAATCTGAGAACCTGGTTACGAATTGGAGTTCCCAGTTACGAATCTCGGTACCTGGTTACAAATCTTTGTTCCCACGTAAAATCAGTGTTTGGTTACAAAGATGAGCACCCAGTTACGAATTTATGTCTCTGGTTATGATTTGTAGTTACTGGTTACAGATCAGAGCACCCAGTTTTAAATCTGAGTTCCAGGTAATAAATTCAACTGCCCAGTTACAAATCTAAGTTGTCAGAAACAAACCCAAGAACCCAGTAACAAATGCCATGAGAATATCAAAATATCCAGTAACGAATTCAAGTACTCAATTACAAATCTGAGTGTCAGTTACCTTTTTATCAGCCAGCACTACCCATACTAATACTGTAATTTGCACATGTTGAGCATTTATTTTATAAAAAAATTTGCAACATGATAGTAAACAAAGTTAACAAACAATGAAAATCTGTTCCTAATAATTATTTAATTAGTTAGGCCAACATATATCCTGTCTAAATCAAAATAATAATACCGAAATAAACCGTGATGCATTTTACTCCACCGTCAATTAATTTAAACAATGAAAAGGAACAAGACAATCTTTTTTAATCTTCTTCTATATTATTTAACATCCACATCAGCTGTACAACGAATAGGTCATTAAATTACTTTATTAGAATAAACCAAATTAAATATAAAGTTTAAAATTGAAAAATATCACTCTACGGCATAAAATTAATATTAATTTAAAATTAATGTGGCAAAAGAATGTATAATAACAAACACCTCGAAAAATACAGCTTGCCAACACATTGTTACTATCAATAATAAAATTAATGTATCAACCAAAATCACGATTGTATAACATCCCGCATAGCAGCATAACATATTCAACAATAACATAATCAATAACTAAGGGGCGAGCCACGAAGTGACAATTAGTGCTCAGGAGAAGACATCCAGACCAGCAGGACGAACTATTCAGATCGTCAGGAGGACACTTTAAGACTTATTTGAAAGATTTAGCGCCTTATGTTTATTTTATATTTGAACTGATTTAATTTGGTGGAAGTTTATTATGTATATTTACAATATAAAGATTTATTGAAAGAGTTGAAATTATTTGTTCGATTTGTTTTGATTTAATTTGTTCTGATTTGTTTAATTGGTTTATCTTGATAACCGAAAGCCTTTTTTTTATATTTTATGCACTAAAGTTGATTGGTAAATTTGTATTTTGTATGTACGATGGATTGTATTTACGCTGTAACTGCAATATTAAGTATGCAATAATTAGATAGTGATTATTTTATATTTTAGGCCCTACCAGTAGATTTAGAAGTATTTGTAAATAGTTTTGTATTTCGATTGGTGAAAACAGTCTTACTTACTGTTTTCATGGAGCGGTGATGAATTATTTCACTATAGAATGGCATTTGTACAGTACAGGCCACCAGAAAAAGCAGATTTCATCCAATGTGATCACATGTTAACACATTTGTTCAAGTCATCTGATTGGCAGGTTATGGCGAGTTATCTTCTAGATCACACAGCAGGATGCTAACTTGCTGGGACCGACAAAGAATTTGTGTGCGGTGCGCCTGTATGTCTGATATCAGGTAGATGAGAGAGCCTCCAGGGCGTAACATTGCGGACATGGGCTGTATTGGTAGAGAGAGAACTACATACAAGACCACATGGAGGTTCATGGAGTGTATGGGTGGATGGGTATGTGGATGGGAGGAGCCTAGACCATTGAATAATTAATTTAGTGCAGGGAGATGTCGCGCCATTAGTCTGACACCGAGAGGGCACAGAGAAACACCAGAAGATGCCTTAACATCAATAACTATAGGCCTGCCTACTAGATACTATTAACCGCACACTATAAAGGTAAACAAAATCCTTATCGCATTTCCAGCTGCAGTGAGTGACGGTTCGCGGCAAACTACAGAGAGTTTCCAGATTACTAAGCGTTTCAAAAGTATTCAATTGTATCCTTTGGCGAAAAAATTTTGGTTGTTGCCAATTCAATTATGTTCAATTATGTTCAATTGTCCCGTTCAACAACATTACATTACACTGGTACACATTTGATAAAATGTGTTCACAATTGTACAAATCTGCGTTTTCTGGTGGCCTGTACTGTAGTATAACGTAAAAACTTTCGAAAATCCGACGCACTTTGATTAAGTTACAGTAATGTAATATGCCTACTCATATCAGTATACATAAAACCCCTAGTTACTCTCGTGGCGTAGTGGTCAGATGGTTAAGGCGTTGGTTGCATTACATAGGTTACGAGTTCGAATCCCGGTCGGGAAAATTGCATTTTGGTGCAATTTATTTTCATTTCATACAATTTAACAAACCAATGAGGTGCGTACAACACATGGAACGATGAGTTGGGCTAATCATAGGGCATGGAATATCTTATTGCTCCTATGTGAGGCCATGGAATACTCTAGAGGGTTCTAGTAGATTCTATGTCCCAGATTTAGTATATAAAGGGCTGGTTTGCCTTCGGTTATCACTTACTTGACTTATCACTTACTTGACTAGTTAGTAACTCTCACTTATCTCTCTAGTTATCCACACTACCCATTAGTTAACTTTAGTTTCTTGTTGAAACTTTGCAATTATGTTTTGATAAAGTCGTAAACTGTAAATATACTACAAACTTCTGAACATGTTTTTCTGTTTTTGTCCAACTTTGGGACAGCAAAGCATTAAGAAGATGGCCGCCTAGACCGTTAGGCCGTCAGCAACGCAGGGAAAGGATGTCCACAACACGCTAGCGCCCACATTATCTTAGACCGCGCACCCCCTTCGCCCTTCGAAATACCCCACATGCCATGCAGCGCCCGCTTTATGAGGAAGGTAAGACTTTGTTTGACGCCCTTGCCCGACGTAAGACCTATAGATCAGGGTAAGCGTGACGTCGTCCTGGGACGCCGCAAATTTAGGATC
>JAUCBJ010002574.1:0-36653 GCA_032718475.1 Nemertoderma westbladi
TAATGGATTTGAGTTCGGCCTGATCAATGTCTCTTTTGAGGTTGTATCAGTATCAGTGATACCAACCGCGCCACTACTAGGATGGAACATTTGGGTTTACAGACAATCATATATTGTCACCTCAATCAATGAAATTATCATCTCCACACAGGATTATCTCCATCCCTCATTTTTCCACTTTAGTTGCGAAGTTTTATATGAATTGATAGACAGACAATATATTTCAGGATCAATTCCCTAATAATCAAAGTTAATTTCAAATCCAAATTTTCTTAATTCTCAGAAGTTGTGGGAAGATTACTCTTGTTTCTCGCCATTATTGTGAAGATGCTTTATAATTATAGGATCCCATGTAACCTATTTTATAATACGAACAGACTGAATTGTATTCCAATGTGCTTGAATGTTTTATGGGAAAATTAAATCTAAAAACATTTCTTATAGACAACTTTTACTCCGGGAGCTTCCGACTCTAAGGCCCGCCGCACTACTATATACTAGGATCGGCATGCTGCATTGCTGCTGCATTTTTAATAATGCTGTGCCGCCGCACACTAGATGCATCGTATTTTATTTTGTATATTGATAGCTTTTATGTTATTTATTTATTACGTTTGAATTTTATTCAAATTATATTTTTTTCCCTGACCATCCACATATAATTTAATTTTCAATGGATGACAGTGATGATGAAGTTATTGCAACTGTTGCTGCATATATGTTGTGGGAACAAACTAAACTCATTTCACGAGAGATTGGATACATCCAATAAATTTCAAGAGACCTGTGGCTGGCGTTATGGAAAATTTATATGAATTATACTCGCATGTCCGTTGGCACATTTGATGCACTTTTGTCCCTAATTGATGGAAACATCCGAAAGTGCAGCACCAAGTTTGGAAAAACTGCTAGTCACACTGAGGTACAGTAATACTGTATAACATTGGGTGGCAACACACACTAATATTACTTTGATTATTTTAATGTGTAAATTTCAAAGAATTTATTATGCATCTTGCATCTCTAGTGTACGGCGGTCCTAACTAAATCGCACTGGTTTGCAATCGCACACTTTTTTCTGCACTCGAACACCAAAATAATTCAATATTGAGCTCTTGAGTAAATATTTGTTTACTCTTCCAACTTACCTTCTATAGCATTCCTTATAAGATGTTTCGATTGTTCATCCTTATAGTAATGAGCCAGTAGGTATTCCACATCCGCAACCTCTTTGTGACTCAAACGTTTCCCGCAGATTGCATTCCGTTTCTTGGGAGACAGGGCGAGTTTATTCACACCAACCTCAATGTCACCTGTACTCATCTGGGAGAGCACAGACGTCAGCTGGCTGACCTGTCTCTCGAGTTTCCCTATCGTCATGTCTTTATCGATAATCTCTTTCTTGAGGGAGTTTATCCTTCGCCTCAACTCCATCCCCTCCTCGTAACTCGTACAACGTCGATGGTCGTCTTTGCCAACCATCTTCGATTGCTTATCGGTTGATTTACTTTCAGTTTCTCTTTTTATTATTCTATTTTTTTTAGTTAGCAGAACACGATGACCGCTGTGAGATAGTCCCATAGTATAGACAGGTAGGTAGGTACGCGTAAATATTGATCCATGGTGTTTGCGCTCCCGAATTTATAGAAAGATGGGATGTGTCATCGGAACCGGAAATACGTCGGATTGGTTATAACCCCGTATAATATTGATAAACTACAAAGTAATACCGGCTTATATAGAATCATAAATATTTAACACAAAGCTAACAACTACATTAGTATCCTGTTTTGTGTTCAGAAATGTATCTAACCTGCCCCTACTTGGCGCCAATGGGTTATATGGTGTAGGTTAATCGATCCATAATATACCTACGTAGCTTTGTTTCATTCACACCGGTTAGCAAATAATATAATATCAGAACTACACAATGTTGTTACCTACTTACAGACTCGGTTAGTAAACTTACTCTCGTTGCATATCATAGCACAGCTTATAACGGATGACAAACAATGAGAAACATTTATAGGCGTCCATTTTTTTTAATCATTTGAGCTTATAAAATATCACACCTTTAATCGAAATTATTAATGGTAACTGCAAGTATAATGCCAAATTAGTAAAACCCATTACATCTTTATAATAATACTACTTCTGTGGGTGGTAGTTATAAACGCAAATGAGTGTTAACATAATATTATTGCCTTTTCTTAAATTCCAATGTCTTTCACTCACATGTCTCTTCCTGCCAATGAAAGGTCAATCTTAGCCAGTGTGTCTGCTGTCCGCTTTAATAGGGAGATCCTGTAGTTACAGATGTAGTCCTCAGGATGTCTCCATTAGGGACACGAGCACCCCCCACATGGCAGGGTGTTGGCCAACCGTTTTCTAGCTCAATAGACAACACAATAATATGCTAATAATCCAAAGTGCGGTGTCAAAACATTGAATAACCAACAAACCCATTATAATCCCGGGTTCAATAATATTTTGGTGCTGAGATAATGTTGATTCCTTCTAAATAATCATTAATTTTTAATGTGGTATACATGTCCTTTAAGTCCATGTTGTTGTTGTCTGTGAGTTCTGGCAGTGTAAACACATGGGATAAGGATCAATATGGAACGCAGAGGCAACGTTAGATAGACTCACAGACGTTTTCTTTATCTCCAATAATTCCTATGTTAAATTATTGGATTGGAAATTATGGCCTGGCAATTACTTCTATCTCACAAACCCCAGGCCGCCTGGGATATGTCCCGGCTTAATAATAGCAGTTATTGTTGTGGGGCGAGCCATATGCATGAGTGAACACGGACATTGTCGTGTCGTTTATATCTTATATCCGTCCGTTAATCTTTAATCTCGGTATAATAAACACGGGTTAATAGGTTACCCGTCTCCTGGTATACCATTTGGGTTTGGGTAGGTCTCCTAGTAAACACCACAAGGATCAAACATACATCTTTGAGATGAGGTGTTTGGTGTCATTGGAGGGGGCTGGTAGGAGGTGTGGGGGGGGGGGGGGGGGGGGGGGTTCACTAAAATCCAATTTTGGTTAATTCATCTAAAGGTTAAAGTGGCACGTTATTCTATCGAAAACAATAAACGAAGGTCAATAGGACATGTTGCAGTTTAATTTTTGACAGTAAGCAGCTGTTATTTGTTTCGATTTTTCCCTAGAAGAGGATGAAATTTAATTGCGCCCCTTATGTTGAAATTTATTTTATCTACGAAATATCAAAAATTGTGCTATACTTTAGTTATATTATTTAAATGGAACTTGGTGTTTGTTTATTGCCGTGGATATCCACGGCAATGTTTACGGTTCCCAGATATGCGGGTCCTATTTACTTCTGTGTGTTCTGTAACGGATACTGATTGCCAGTTGAATTCCTCGTTCCTGTGTACTACTGGTGGGTGGGGGGAGTACCAGCACTACTGGAGGGAACCCCAGCATACCACCATGTAAGCAAGGATATCCAGCCAATGTATTCGGTTTACTGTAATTACTTAATCAATTTAAACTTTGTTCCAGCTAGCTACTTCCTTCCGTAATTATCTTTCCACGAACAACGCAACGAAGGTCAGAATTCAACGCAAACACGCCTGTTATTACTTGAAAAATCGATACAACACCACCACCACCACCAATCCATACCAGACCAGCTCAGCAGGCGTACAGAAACAATGTACCAGTATAAATTTTACCCGGACAAAAAAGACGCAAACCATACAACAGACAAAATTTACCCGGATAAACAGAAAAACATCAGGACAATAATTTGAATGAAAAAACGCTGCTGTATTCCGGATAAATAATCCGCTATTTGTGTTTGAATCCGTCCAATACGTACCAATAGCTAAAGATTAAAAGGATTAATGTTTCTCTTCTCGAAGTAATCCAGAGCAGCTACCTGGTCAACCAAAAAAATATTATTGTGGAGTTACCATAGATCAGTCAGATTATGTTTTTTGTACAGAAGGATAGCTAATAAAACTGGTAACGGTATATGGTTAGAGATTATTAGACTTCCAACCATAGTTCGATCCCAGCTGAATTCCAAACGTGACGATGATTATATGATATGATATAATGATACATATGATGTTGTCAGCTACAGTACCTCTGCCTGGAGTGGAGTGGGGCACAATTTTTTATAACTTCTCCATATATAGCCTTAACGAATACTTTGGAGTGCAATTCAATGTGACCTAACATTTCTCAATCTGATTAGCAGTTCCTACTAAATCGTCAACTCAGCACTTAACTTGACTCTATTACTTCTGGCAGTGACAACTTGACCTTTAATAAATTACGCTATCACATCCACTTATAGAAATACGGGTAACACATTTTGTCCAATTAGCATCTCATCAATAAATTATAGCGAATCCAAAACAAACCGTCATAAAATGTAAATGTCGTGGCTCAGTTCATATCTAGCCGTATGTTATTTACTTTCACTTTCACTATATCAGTAACTGAAATGCCCTAATTTAATTAAACTAGGGCTGAATTGTTTCAATTGATATTCACCCTACTATAGAGATCATTGATCATTGGTTTAGGATTCAAATTTCTTAATCCCAAAAAAGGGATCATTGGAGGTCATTGACCCTAGCACCGCACTCAATAAATTCATTATAATTTCCGGTGAACTGAATTTCGATGTACTTAAACAAATAAACGTTACATTATAATTTTTAAATAAAACGGGTTGCGCGTTCGTTTGGTTTATGATAAGATTGAGTAGGAATCGTTATGGGAATAGCTAATCACAAACCCCAACAATGTGTAGGAATTTAACAGCTTGTTCGATGGATCCCAGTAATGATTGCTTGCAGTTGTTCGCTGATACAGACACATGCTGTGCTGTATGCATTACCGGTATCGAACCTAGAACCAACAGGGGTGTTGAGAGGCCTATATGGTTACTGAATATCGAATTGCAACATTTCCTCCTGTAAACGAACCTCTTCTAATATTCACGAAACATGTGCCTGACATTTTTAAGGGAGCTCCAACATTTTAGTATAGCTAATGTATAAAATGCTAGAAATTGCCTCTTATCCCATTTCGTTAAAGAGAGCATTTTGGTAATGATTGACAGACCGACAAACTGAACTTACTAACCAACCACTGCGTGCATAGGTTAACTGTTAGGATCTGCAAACAGCATCGAATTAACACGTATGGATCATGCATATGGATCGATTTTACTTTAAAGGATATAAATTAAAACTATAGCTATCCGGGGCATTATTTTATATTTACTATATTTATTATTTTATATTTACTATATTTATTATTTTATATTTACTATATTTATTATTTTATATTTACTATATTTATTATTTTATATTTACTATATTTATTATTTTATATTTACTATATTTATTATTTTATATTTACTATATTTATTATTTTATATTTACTATATTTATTATTTAATATTTACTATATAATAATTTATTATTTTATATTTACTATATTAATATTTTATATTTACTATATTATTATTTTATATTTACTATATTATTATTTTATATTTACTATATTAATATTTTATATTTACTATATTATTATTTTATATTTACTATATTATTATTTTATATTTACTATATTATTAGTTTATATTTACTATATTAATATTTTATATTTACTATATTATTATTTTATATTTACTATATTATTATTTTATATTTACTATATTTATTATTTTATATTTACTATATTTATTATTTTATATTTACTATATTTATTATTTAATATTTACTATATAATAATTTATTATTTTATATTTACTATATTAATATTTTATATTTACTATATTATTATTTTATATTTACTATATTATTATTTTATATTTACTATATTATTATTTTATATTTACTATATTATTATTTTATATTTACTATATTATTATTTTATATTTACTATATTATTAGTTTATATTTACTATATTAATATTTTATATTTACTATATTATTATTTTATATTTACTATATTATTATTTTATATTTACTATATTATTAGTTTATATTTACTATATTAATATTTTATATTTACTATATTATTATTTTATATTTACTATATTAATTTGCCGTATAAATTTAATGGTCTATTTAGGATTCTATTATTATCATTATCTTCTCATATTTTATTACTAAAACTCTATTTACTCAACTTTACAAATATTATTGCAATGCCAATACCAATAATAGTTAACAATAAATATTGCAAATTGATGTTTTGTTAATATTTATAGAGTAATGGTAATATTTATTTATTTATACAGTTGTGTAGAGCGCGTCCAGTTGTTTGTTGAACTTATGAGCCGATGAGCTATTGATGAAGTGCCGAAGCAGCCGGTCAATACTGCGCGGGGATGTCGTGACCTCGCAGACCCGCACCATCCCCGAACCCCAAACCGCGCCATGATCGTCGTCCGCCACGGAGGCAGAGGGAACTGGACCGGAGGAGGGCGAATTGAAGGCGCCGCCGGACACCCCCCAAAACACACGCGAGGCCCCTTTCCCTCATCCCTTGGTGTTTAGAAACGAGAGCCTCGGCGATGTGTTTTAACAGTATCTGGGCCTCTCGGCACCAGACACCGTCTGTCGTTCCGACCAGGGGGGTAAACGACATCCTCCGGTCCTCGCATACGGCGCGGTAGTGGCGCGTCTTATAGCGGCAGCGCTCGTCTAGCAACGACTCGGTTGAACGGTTGGCCTGGGCATAAGAGGTGGCGTCAGCATTTAATACTGCAATGTCGAACGACGCCACCCGTTGAGAAGCCCAGACCCCACGTGCAACCAAGTCGGCCCGGACGCCACCGACCACAAAACCGGCGCTGTCCAGGTGACCCCGCGACAGGGTCACCTCCCGCTCCACACTCGAAGGTCCGACAACGGAGGAGAGAAGGTCTCCGAAGACGTCCCGGACCTCGTCGTGCCTTTTAACGACCATTTACTATATTAATATTTTATATTTACTATATTATTATTTTATATTTACTATATTTAATATTTAATATTGTATAATTACTATATTTATTATTTTATATTTACTACATTTAGTATTTTATATTTACTATATTTATTATTGTATATTTACTATATTTATTATTGTATATTTACTATATTTTACTATATTTCTTATTTTACTGTATTTATTTTTTATTATTCTATATTTACTATATTTTACTATATTTCTTATTTTACTGTATTTATTTTTTATTATTTTATATTTACTATATTTACTATATTAATTATTAATTATTTTATATTCACTATATTTACTATATTAATATTAATTATTTTATATTTACTATATTTACTATATTAATTATTAATTATTTTATATTCACTATATTTACTATATTAATATTAATTATTTTATATTTACTATATTTACTATATTAATTATTAATTATTTTATATTCACTATATTTACTATATTAATATTAATTATTTTATATTTACTATGTTTACTATATTAATTATTTTATATTTACTATATTTACTATATTAATTATTAATTATTTTATATTCACTATATTTACTATATTAATATTAATTATTTTATATTTACTATATTTACTATATTAATTATTAATTATTTTATATTTACTATATTAATTATTAATTATTTTATATTTACTATATTTATTATTTATTAAATTAATTATTTTATATTATATTTTAAATTTTTAATGTCAACCCACCTCATGAAGGCGGGTGATTTACTGAGATCTAGTGGACCCTGTCACCTCTTTACATTAATTGTATCATCCAAACAATTATTTGCGTGTCAACCTTATTACAACAATTTTAGTAATTTTCGCATCCTATCCTCTACAGAGTATACAAATGAACAGAACAGAGTGAAATAAATCAAGTAGTTGTGATATAAATTAGGGATACCAATTACATAGTGTTTTAAAATAATTTATTGTATTTGTTATTTTTGCCAATCTTATCCTAATTTTACACTATCTGGAACTGGGATGCAAGGTATAACATATATATACTATACTATTTACAGTAATAAAACCTCAAGATAAGATTTATGGAGGATATATAACTCTTACGTGTAAATATATAGTTGTGTGTGAACTAGAACAACTCTACTATAATACTGGACTACCACTGGTTGAACTGCTATCCTTATCAGCTAGGATCACTCTGGGCATGCATGCTTTGGTCTCTTCCTATCAACCAACCAATCACCAGGAATTTATTTGCTTTTCACTCCCCACTCCATCTGTGCAAAGGGGATGGAGAACTTGAGTTGGAATTATATATAATTTTCCCCTATTGAGTTGATAACCATCAAACACAATGCTACAGATATCTACACCTGGGGAACCTGCTGGAAGCCGATATAATATTAACAATCGAATGTTAGTTCAATACAGTAGAGGATCATTATGCATCAACTCACCTGCGCTACTATTTACAAAAGTGCATTTTTCTTTCCCCAACCTCACCAGTCACCCCCTCCCCTCCCCTCCGTCCTCACACGTACGGCTTTAAATACGTTCCATTGTTTGACGTGTATCACCGCGTGTGTAAGGCCGAAGTGTCGATGTAATTGTGGGTGGATACGAGGCGGTAATTACGCATTTAAAGTAATCGATATAACTCGAGCATGCAGCAGTGCGTGATGGCGGTGTCAGTGTTTGATGTAGAACAACTGGGTTTCGCTTCATAACTAAATATATCCCAGTTTATTATATTACACACTCGCTATACTCATATCCATATGGTTATCCAATATCCATGTACTGCCCTGCCCAAGTGCTCAATGGCATATAATTCATATATACAATACATCACACATGGTGGACGGACATGGTCAATCGTTGGAATTTCAATTATAGATCGTATGATTATTCCTTTATCCTTCTTACTCCTTCGCAATGTAGTATAGCTGAGGGGTATAATTCGCCATTCCTTTCGGATACTATTACACCGGCCGCCAGCCACCCAACCCAACAACGGGTCTTATCAACAGCGTAATCACTACCAACGCTTGTTAGGAACTTTACTATGGTTTTGATAAGGTGTCCTGGAGCTGAATTCCTGAGGCATGCCAGATACCGCTGTTGGGAAGAGGAACTTCACGGAAACAGAGGTAATACCCGCAAACAGAGGTATATAATACCAACAACGTACCGTCTACTCTACTGCTCTAACAATAGCTAGGGGCTATGGCAATCATAGTCCTATACCTACCTACATGTACTTTTATGCTTCGGGGCTTCTGCATATTATCATACCAACATATTCGTGGGGCCTTCGCGCAGCACGATGTTTATCAAATCAACCCTGTTTGAACCAGGGATTGGTCCGGAACTGGTTGGGCCAGGGTTTGTTCCGTATCTGGTTGGACCAGGGATTGGTCCAGTACTGGTTGGACCAGGGATTGGTCCGGAACCGGTTGGACCAGGGATTGGTCCCGAACTGGTTGGACCAGGGATTGGTCCGGAACTAGTTGGGCCAGGGATTTGTCCGGAGATGGTTGGACCAGGGATTGGTGCGGAACTGGTTGGACCAGGGATTGGTCCGGAACTGGTTGGACAAGGGATTGGTCCAGTACTGGTTGGACCAGGGATTGGTCCGGAACTGGTTGGACCAGGGATTGGTCCCGAACTGGTTGTACCAGGGATTGGTCCAGAACTGGTTGGACAAGGGATTGGTCCGGAACTGGTTGGACAAGGGATTGGTCCAGTACTGGTTGGACCAGGGATTGGTCCGGAACTTGTACGGCAGGGGGTTAGTCTAGGTAAACTGTTTAAAACGGTTGTATTAGTCATACAATAATTGTCCGTAGTATGTACATAGAGTTGCGAGCTTTTAGAGAGGTCTCCAGAAGTTAGTTTTCCGACTATGTTGTAGACTGCTTGCTCTTTGAGTTTCCACTCTTTGCCACCTTGGGACTGCTAGGGCTTTGCCTGGAACGCTAGTTTATTTTCCCATCCTCTGATTTCCGACGCAGCACAAAGGACTCTTTGAGCTGATCGTAAAGGACGAGAACCCTGGCTGATATATCATCGGATGCCCTGTTCAGAGTCTTCGAGTGCATCCTCAAAATATCGCGGTGTTTTTTTGCTTGGCCCGTTAGTGAAGGACGAAGATAAACTCTCTGAAATGCGTCAGAGGCTGCCAGTAAATGCTTGTTATTAAGAACTTATAAGCGATCAGCTGGAGAATCCAGTTCCACCTTCACTAATCTTGGGAGGAACTAAAGCACGGCGGCAACTGAGGCACTAAGCTTAGGAAGTTTACACACTGGGCTTAGGAAGTCTACACACTGGGCTTAGGAAGTTTACACACTGGGCTTAGGAAGTCTACACACTGGGCTTAGGAAGTCTACACACTGGGCTTAGGAAGTCTACACACTGGGCTTAGGAAGTCTACACACTGGGCTTAGGAAGTCTACACACTGGGCTTAGGAAGTCTACACACTGGGCTTAGGAAGTCTACACACTGGGCTTAGGAAGTCTACACACTGGGCTTAGGAAGTCTACACACTGGGCTTAGGAAGTCTACACACTGGGCTTAGGAAGTCTACACACTGGGCTTAGGAAGTCTACACACTGGGCTTAGGAAGTCTACACACTGGGCTTAGGAAGTCTACACACTGGGCATAGGAAGTCTACACACTGGGCTTAGGAAGTCTACACACTGGGCATAGGAAGTCTACACACTGGACTTAGGAAGTCTACACACTGGGCATAGGAAGTCTACACACTGGACTTTGGAAGTCTACACACTGGGCATAGGAAGTCTACACACTGGACTTAGGAAGTCTACACACTGGGCATAGGAAGTCTACACACTGGACTTTGGAAGTCTACACACTGGGCATAGGAAGTCTACACACTGGACTTAGGAAGTCTACACACTGGGCATAGGAAGTCTACACACTGTGCTTAGGAAGTCTACACACTGGGCATAGGAAGTCTACACACTGGACTTTGGAAGTCTACACACTGGGCATAGGAAGTCTACACACTGGACTTAGGAAGTCTACACACTGGGCATAGGAAGTCTACACACTGTGCTTAGGAAGTCTACACACTGGGCATAGGAAGTCTACACACTGGACTTAGGAAGTCTACACACTGGGCTTAGGAAGTCTACACACTGGGCTTAGGAAGTCTACACACTGGGCTTAGGAAGTCTACACACTGGGCTTAGGAAGTCTACACACTGGGCCTAGGAAGTCTACACACTGCTGCTATCTTTTGACTTTGTCAGTAATCCCCTCTGCGACGAAGGAGTTACGAACTTCGTTAGTTTATTTGTTTCGTTCGAAAGCACTGTTGACCGTGGCACCGATTTTGTTAGCTTACTAACAGGCAATGTATTTCTCTTGAATCATAATTATCCAATAGTAATAATAATTTGTGTTTTATAGGTCGGAAGTTGAACCCCTACCCGATTCGGTTGTCGAGGATGAGGCCCCTGCTATTAATGTTGTCGAGTTGAGTAGCCCGGGTGGGATGGAAGAAGTAACCAAGGTTCCAGAAGAACAGGATAATAATAGTTAGTTGTGGGAAAAATGCCATAACCTTAAATAAATATATATATTTTAACCTTAGGGGGGGTGCACCATTTTGGTCAAAAATATGTCGAATTATTTTTTATGGTCTATTATAATGCACCATTGAATCCAAATCTGAAAACCGCTATTTAATAGCTCTTTTAGTTTTCAAGTTATAACAATTTCCATTTAGGGAATCCTATTGAAATTACTATTACTAGGTATAATGAAAGGTCGATTATCTCCAAATATTTTTTTTATGAAATTGTCACCTTCAAAACCCTACTACTTCTACAATTTTTGAGCAATTAGTCTGAGAATTTCTGTAAGTGTCTACATAGCCAGCCACCCTGCATAAAAGTATCAGACAACTTTTCGAAATTATTTGTTAATAAAATTTAATACTATTTATAACAAACCTAAAAATTTAGCCGCAATTTGCAGCGCCACCTAGCGGTGCAGAATTATTTTCACAAAATTTCACCTGATATGTACTGTATGTTGCCCCATCTTTGATCTATAAGATAAAAAAACTTTCATGTGATTAGATTCAAAACTGTAAAAGCCTTAGGGTTTTAAGCGCAACCAAGTTTTTTTTATTGTTAACTAGTATTAACTAATATTAAATAGCGAGAAAATTTTTTTTTCTAACCTATCATGTAGAATAGCATCTTAGGCACCTATATTCCAAATTATAGCCCAAAACAAAAAATTTTGAAACGCTGAGAGTGATAAATCGAAGAGTTGTCCGAAAATGGTGTACCCCCCCCCCCCCCCCCTTAAATAAATATATATATTTTAACCTTATATAAATATATATATTTTAACCTTAAATAAATATATATATTTTAACCTTAAATAAATATATATATTTTAACCTTAAATAAATATATATACTTTAACCTTAAATAAATATATATACTTTAACCTTAAATAAATATATATATTTTAACCTCTAATAAATATATATATTTTAGCCTTAAATAAATATATATATTTTAACCTTTATTAATTATATATATTTCAACCTTAAATAAACATATATTTTTTAACCTCTACTAATAAATATATATATTTTAACCTTAAATAAATATATATATTTTAACTTTAAATAAATATATATGTTTTAACCTTAAATAAATATATATATTTAAACCTTAAATGAATATATATACTTTAACCTTAAATAAATATATATATATTTTAACCTCTAATAAATATATATATTTTAACCTCTAATAAATATGTATATATTAACCTCAAATAAATATATATCCATAAATAAAAATATATATTTTAACCCTAAGGATATATATATATATTTTAACCTTAAATAAATATATATATATTAACCTTAAATAAATATATATATTTTAACCTTAAATTAATATATATATTTTAACCTTAAATAAATATATATATTTTAACCTCTAATAAATATATATATTTTTACCTTAAATAAATATATATATTTTAACCTCTAATAAATATATATATTTTAACCTCTAATAAATATATATATTTTAACCTTTAATAAATATATATATATTAACCTTAAATAAATATATATATTTTAACCTTAAATAAATATATATATTTTATCCTCTTATAAATATTTATATTTTAATCTTTAATAAATAAATATATTTCAAACGTAATAAATATGTATATATTAACCTGAAATAAATATATTTCCATAAATAAATATATATATTTTAACCCTAAGTAAATATATATATTTTAACCTAATTGAATACATATATTTTACACGTGAGTAAATATATATATATTTTGAACTTAATTAAATATATATATTTGAACTTTAAACAAATATATATATATTTGAACTTTAAACAAATATATATACATTTGAACTTTAAACAAATATATATATTTGAAATTGAAACAAATATATATTTTTTAACTTTAAATAAATTTATTACTTTCTCGAGATTAAATTACTAACCCTACAGAACACTGCATTGCATTATTATACTTAGACATCATGAGTAGCGCATTGTGGTAATCCAATATGTCACCCGGTGCTATTTGAGTGTGCGAATTTATTTCCACAGAAATAAATAAATTATTATTATATATAATATTTAACACGATTGTTTTTATTAAATCATTAATATTTAATTGTATATGATGTGTTTAACATCCATAGATTGTATAAATTAATATTTAATTTATTGTTTATATTAACTTAACTAACTTATAGATTGTTTGACGTTATTAATTTTTAGACACCTTTTCACCTCCAACTGTGCGGTATTTAACAGCAGTTCCCATGGCAACCGGTTACCGCAGCGACGATGACGTCACAAGGCCCCCGAACCCAACCCCTCAGCGCTCCCAAGTCTTTCAAGGTCATTTAATACTTAATCACTAACAATTTGTCCAATAATTTATTAAACAATTTTACGTGCTGGCATTCTGGTAAATCACACCAATTGTTATTATATTATTTGTATTAACTATGGAATGTATTCAATTTGTATTTAATAAAACTTTAATAAAAATGTATTTAATAAAACTTTAATAAAAATGTATTTAATAAAACTGTCACTCCAATTAAACAGGCGCTATTTATTTAATATGTGCCTGTAATAATGACCTTGTGTATGAAACTATTAGTCTAGTTAATTATAATTTCTAATATCTAAACTGTCACCTTAATTGACTACCAACTATTTATTTATCGTATTATTTTAGTCAAAATTACTCTCATTAATTCCAACCTCAGTCTACATTTATATAATAATACTATATTAATTTATAATTTATGTGCTAGAAGTACTAAATTATGTCATAACAACTACATCGTAATAAGTTGCAATCAATTAATTAAAAAGTCTGAATATCGTATTAATATCTTGCAAATCTACCGCCTATGTTACAACTGATTTACTGGTACCACTGTGTCTGTCCGTCTGTCACTTATGTTTGAAGGCTAATTTGAAATTTGGTACACAGATAGTCTGTCAAAAGTCGGAAATATAATTTGCGTGGGTGAACTCAGCAGTACTTCAATCTCCGCTAGAGGACGCCTAGACAGCGGTTAAGCTTGCTTACTTGTACCTGTGCGAAAGCCTCCACGAACTTGTACTTCCAGCTTATCGTATTGCACAAGAGGCGCGTAGATAGAGAATGTCACTTCTGGATCCAAAGGAGGATTTTATTTACTTTTTAATTTTTCATTTGTATAGCTGACGCATTAGAACCGGATAATACAGGGAGCGACGCGGTTGTAGATGAGTTACCCAATAGTTTGCATAAACGGATTCCAGAAATAAAGTCGCTTAGAGAAGGAAGACCAGGGGTTGTAGCCAATGAGAGAGTTAGTATTAATACCATAAATATAGTGATATTAATTAATTAATTGTATATCATAATAACATCTCATTTCTTTTCCAGAATGGGTGACACAGTAGAGCCTTCTAGTACAGTAAGTTAGGCGTAAATATACACAAACAATGCACTTTTGTGTGACAGTTAGTTTGTGTTTGTTCTTAAAAGTCTAGAGTCTCCGAGAATTTGATTGATTTTAATGTGATAAGGTGTTAGCTGGCTATATTGACATTTAATTGTTCCTCCTAGTTCCAACGTATTGAGGAACCGGCCCGTAGGAAAGTATACACGGTGACGACGTCCGGTGCCGCTGGTTCCTTGCAGAGACGCGGGTTCTCAATACTACCGGAACGGGTTGATTTCGGTAGAGTTAAGGAGGGCTGTACCTACCAGTTCCGACTTAATGTAAAGAACATAGGGGTGGATACCAGTCGGTTTAGGTTGGTTCAACCGCCCCCTTCCACTGGGATGGTAGCCGTCTACACACCGGGACCGGTTAGTCGCATTGCTTCGATTCTATCCTACTGTATATCTCCTACCTACTGTATATAACGTTTTATAAAGTCAACGGTTCCACACGGTCAAATGTTCCGCAACGTCAAAGGTTCCACAGGTTCAAAGGTTCCAAAAGGTTCCACAGGGTCAAAGTCTACACAGGTTCAAAGGTACCACAGTGTTAAAGATTTCACAGGGTCAAAGGTTCCACAAGGTCCAAGGTTCCACAAGGTCGAAGGTTCCACAGGATCAGTGGTTAAGGTCAAAGGTTCCAGATTGTCAAAAGACTCCATATGATCAAAGGTTCCACAAGGTCAAAGGTTCCAGAGGGTTAAAGGTTCCACAGTGTCAAAGGTTCCACAGGATTAAAGGTTAAGGTCAAAAGTTCCAGAAGGTCAAATGTTCAAACAAGGTCACAGGTTTCACAGAGTCAAAGGTTCCACAAGGTCAAGGGTTCCACAGTGTTAAAGGTTTCACACGGTCAAAGGTTCCACAAGGCCTAAGGTTCCACAGGGTCAAAGGTTCCACAGGGTAAAGTTTAAGGTCAAAGGTTCCGCAGTGTTAAAGGTTCCACAGGATCAAAGGTTAAGGTCAAAGGTACCACAGTGTTAAATGTTTCACAGGGTCAAAGGTTCCACAAGGTCAAGGGTTCCACAGTGTTAAAGGTTTCACACGGTCAAAGGTTCCACAAGGCCTAAGGTTCCACAGGGTCAAAGGTTCCACAGGGTAAAGTTTAAGGTCAAAGGTTCCGCAGTGTTAAAGGTTCCACAGGATCAAAGGTTAAGGTCAAAGGTACCACAGTGTTAAATGTTTCACAGGGTCAAAGGTTCCACAAGGTCCAAGGTTCCACAAGGTCAGGTATCCACAGGATCAATGGTTAAGGTCAAAGGTTCCACAGTGTCAAAAGATTCCACAAGGTCAAAGGTTCCAGAGGGTTGAAGGTTCCTCAGGGTAAAGTTTAAGGTCAAAGGTTCCGCAGTCTCAAAGGTTAAAGTCAATGTTCCGCAGTGTCAAAGGTTCCACAGGATCAAAGGTTAAGGTCAAAAGTTCCAGAAGGTCAAATGTTCAAACAAGGTCACAGGTTTCACAGAGTCAAAGGTTCCACAGTGTTAAAGGTTCCACAGGATCAAATATTCCACAAGGTGAAAGGTTCCACAGGTTCAAATATTCCACATGGTCAAAGGTTCCACAGTGTGACAAAGATTCCACATTATAACCAATATAAATGCCATTATTATTATTATTTAGTGTGGCGGTACTGAATTCCTTATTATCCACAGATCCCCGCGGGTTTATCGACTCACATTGACGTGGAACTCGTTGCCATAGCGGCTGGAGTTACCGGTGAGTCAGGGACCGGGACGATAGACCACGACCTAGAGATAGTATCCGAGACGGATATCTTCCGAGTTCCTATTAGCGTCGAGGTTGCTACGACGACGGACTACGAGCGGTCGGGAGACAGTCAACTGAACCCCGGGGTCAGACTGATTTCGGATAGACCCCAATCCCGACAGGATATACTGCCACCCAACAGGATGCAGCCACAACCCGCGCTCTCATAATAAACTCTTAAATAACTCAATTAATTACGAATTTATTCCATTTGTTTGTACATTTTGATGTTTTTACTTTTATAATAGTTTATATATGTAATAATTAATAATTATTAAAATAACTGTATAAGATTATTTCATTATTTCGTGTTGTTTATTACTATAGCTATAGATAATTGACAATCTTGCATCAAAATTCACACAAAAATCACAATTCTCGCGCTTGTACTGTAAAGTTAAAAATACTGTAGCGATTTTGAAGAGTTAGGGGGTAAAGGAGTAGGGTAGTTGGGGCATGGGGGGAGTAGGGGGAGGGGGTGTGTAAGGGGGAGGGGATTTGGGGGTAGGCCATTAGGGGTCAGTTAAAATGTTTTGCGAATATGCAATATATGTATCACTCACTAAATAGATTTTGAGCAAATCAGTAAACAAAAGATCATTTGCATTTGCATTAAAGCCATCACGATCACAGAAGTCATTTGCATTGTTAGGCGATATGATGTGATAGCTGATAGTCTTCCATGCATCTAAAGAATATTGTTTAACAATGAAAAAGTTTATTTTGCAATTTACAAGCCACACCCTGTTACCATCCTCATGATATCTGTTCCGCACTGTTAACTTGCATTGTCTTGGAGAAATAATGAATGCGAGGCTAATAAACAATCCCGTAGCCATATAATCCCGTTGTATGTACCAATGTACTGTAGGTAGCTGTACTCTAATCCCTCCCATGTTGTATGTAGGCCTACTGTATGTAAGGTAGCTGTACTCTAATCCCTCCCATGTTGTATGTAGGCCTACTGTATGTAAGGTAGCTGTACTCTAATCCCTCCCATGTTGTATGTAGGCCTACTGTATGTAAGGTAGCTGTACTCTAATCCCTCCCATGTTGTATGTAGGCCTACAGTATGTAAGGTAGCTGTACTCTAATCCCTCCCATGTTGTATGTAGGCCTACAGTATGTAAGGTAGCTGTACTCTAATCCCTCCCATGTTGTATGTAGGCCTACAGTATGTAAGGTAGCTGTACTATAATCCCTCCTATGTTCTATGTAGGCCTACAGTATGTAAGGCAGCTGTACTATAATCCCTCCCATGTTGTATGTAGGCCTACTGTATGTAAGGTAGCTGTACTCTAATCCCTCCCATGTTCTATGTAGGCCTACTGTATGTAAAGTAGCTGTACTCTAATCCCTCCCATGTTGTATGTTGGCCTACTGTATGTAAGGTAGCTGTACTCTAATCCCTCCCATGTTCTATGTAGGCCTACTGTATGTAAAGTAGCTGTACTCTAATCCCTCCCAAGGTTGTATGTAGGCCTACTGTATGTAAGGTAGCTGTACTCTAATCCCTCCCATGTTCTATGTAGGCCTACTGTATGTAAAGTAGCTGTACTCTAATCCCTCCCATGTTGTATGTAGGCCTACTGTATGTAAGGTAGCTGTACTCTAATCCCTCTCATGTTGTATGTAGGCCTACTGTATGTAAGGTAGCTGTACTCTAATCCCTCTCATGTTGTATGTAGGCCTACTGTATGTAAGGTAGCTGTACTCTAATCCCTCCCATGTTGTATGTAGGCCTACTGTATGTAAAGTAGCTGTACTCTAATCCCTCCCATGTTGTATGTAGGCCTACTGTATGTAAGGTAGCTGTACTCTAATCCCTCCCATGTTGTATGTAAGGTATTAGTAATAGTATGTAAGGTATTAATGTGACAGTCATAATTGATGTTATTACCTCAGTTGTTGTGTACGTTGCTAGGTGCGGCAAGGTGTTGTGAAGAAAAAACTCAATTTTTTTTTGTTTCTGATTTTAATACTCGTAATAATAGTATTATAATATAATGCAAAACACAGTAATTATGTATTTATGTGCCTCCGTGTAGTCCGTAGGTCGAAGGGGATGTACTTGTACAAGTTCATAATATACGGCGGGAATTGTTTTAAAGTAAGGTTGTGCATCAAGTAGCATTCCTTGGTGTGCCATCGACGACAGTCAAGGGCATGGCCTATATGGACTTAGACTGATATAGGACTTATTATATTATGTACCGGTAAGGGCGAGTTGATTGACTGACTCGGTTGGTCTTTGGTACTGCCCCTGTACACGGTACCTGGGTACCGAAGCCTATGCCTATATTATGTACCGTATATTATTGTGTACCATATATACTGATATACATTATATGAGATCGAAGGAATACCAGCACCGACCATTTAATATATTTTACTTATACCTCGTCGATCCCTAACAACGACGACACACTTCGAACCGGATTATTTGATCAGCCTTCGGCCTAACGTCATCCGTCATTTATCAAATCCCGCCTGACTAATGGTAATGACTGAATGATGGATCCTACAGACCTATGTATATCTAGTAGGCCTAACGGCTATTACGGTCTACTGCCGTCCCTAGCCTAAGCCTAACTCGGTAAGTTGACATATACCGCTCTGCCATACCGGTAAGTGGATATCTACCATCCAAAGGCCTATCTGTTCAACGGTATCAAACCTATCCATATCTGTGCTTCTGTTCACCAGAACTCCAGCTTCTGTTAGTCACAGAATGTCTGACAGTGAACCTGATACAAACGAAACTCTGCCAGCTACGAATATTTCTCAGCCAAATGGGCCTGGGATCAGTTTGAACCAAAATGAAACTGAGACCCTAAAAAGGGCTCGTAAACAAGCCCGTACAAAGGCCAATAACCTTATCGCCGATCTTTTAACCTTCGTCAGTATACTTGGGGTAAAAAATTACCCCAGCACTGTTTAATTGCGTTTTTATCTTGGAATGGAAATATTTGACAACCTGAGCTCCTAGGTACCTTCCTAACTTTTACTGGCCTACACGACAGCACAAAAATAATTTTGGAAACTGCGGGGGGTCCATGGTTAAAATCAACGTTTTCAAAAGTTGTCCCAAAAGTTAACCTGGGATAAATATTTACCCCAATCAAAACGCAGTTGAGTACTGCTAAATTAGGCCTATCTATAGTAATAAACCATACCGGTACTCATATTACTAATAGCCTACCCATACCAGTACCGGAAATACAATAATTGTGCAGTTAGGCCCTATGCCCTAGCTACTTCAGTATATTGAGCTCCTAGCAGTTTGTGATACCGGTACCGTACCGGTTGCCAGTAGTAGGTACCTTACCTACAATACTGTTCTGTTCTTACTATTATTCTTACTACCGGTATGGCTTCCTCCGACTCTGAGATTGATGGATATGATCTGCTTTCCGATGAAGATAGCCCTGATGAAAGCGACTATGGGTGTGAAACAGACATTGCTGTTGGTTCCGACACTGACAACAGTTCAGATTGCGAAACTGATGCTGCAGTTGACGATGAATTAGGAATTTCGATTCCCCAACCACCCACACAACGGCGTCGCATTACATACGTTTCAAAGAGTGGTCGAGAGTGGAATGCGGAGCCAAATCAGCCAGCTACAGTCCGGGCTAGTTCAAGTAATGTGGTAAAGCAATCAAGTGGAGTTAGTCGCCAGGGACGAGTACAGGGAATCGCAGAGAGTTATGATCTCTTCATAACAGATGATATCATCTTGGTTGTTGTCCGTGAAACAAATCGCCGCGCACAGAAAGTCCTTTTGGATTGGAATACGGCTAATCCAGCATGGGATCCAAAAGTATGGGGGCGTGTTGACTCGTCCGATATTCGGGCTTTTATCGGTTTGCTGCTTTTGGCCGGGGTATACAAATCCGCCCACGAATCTGTTGAGGAACTCTGGAGCCCGTCATCCCGCCCAGTATTTCGGTCCACCATGTCATTGATGCGGTTCAAGGACATTCTACGATTCACTCGGTTCGACAATATCAACACCCGCCCAGAACGTAAAGAAACTGATAAGCTCGCTGCCTTCAGGGATGTCTGGGAGATGTTCTTAGCCAGGCTCCCACTGATGTACCAACCAGGCTTTGATATGACAGTCGATGAACAACTCGTTTCATTTCGTGGTCGCTGCCCCTTCATCCAGTATATTCCTTCCAAACCAGGCAAGTATGGGGTGAAGATATTCTGGAATTGCGATGCCACTTCTTCATACCCATTGAACGGTGAAATATACCTGGGGCGACAGCCTGGGGCAGAGAGAGCGCAAGGCCTTGGAGTGAGCGTGGTGAAATCTCTAACGAGACCATGGACATGTTCTGGGCGAAATGTCACATGTGACAATTTCTTTACGGATTGCAAATTGGCGGAAGATCTACTTGCTGTGGATACCACACTAGTTGGGACGATCAGAAAGAACAGGAGGGATGTCCCCAAGGCAATGTTGCCAAATAGGAGTCGTGAGGTATTATCATCTACATTTGGATTCGATAGAAACCTCACCATGGTTAGCTATGTTCCCAAGAAAGCTCGTGCTGTTGTGCTCATTAGTTCAATGCACCACGACACTAAGGTTGATGTTGCGATATAATACAAACCAGACATTATTCTGCACTACAATAATAGTAAGTCAGGCGTTGATAATATGGATCACCTGGTGAGACTTTGTACATGTAAGCGAGCTACACGTCGCTGGCCTTTGGCTTTATTTATGAATATGCTGGACGTTGCTGGGGTTGCAGCATTTGTTATATGGACGAAACTTTATCCTGATTGGCATAAAGGTTTGGGGCAGAAACGACGGAAATTCCTCGTCGATCTTGGGTTGGAGCTCATTCGCCCGGTCCAATTGCTAAGATTAGATAACCCTTGTGCCTTGCAGAAAGGTGTAAAGAGTAGTCTGGCACTGATGGGATTTGAAATCCCATCCATTCCTAGGAATCAGGAACAGGCTAAGGCAGGTCGATGCCACCTGTGCCCTCGCGCTCTGGATCGTAAGTCTTCCAAGCTATGTGGTCGGTGTCAACGAAACATATGCAAAGATCACACCGATATAATTTGCCATGAGTGTGTTAGGGCAATGAATAGTAACTGCATATAACTGAATAATGTCTGTCTGTCACTCTCTGTGAATAGTGAATGTATAATAAATAAATGAATAACGGTAATTGGTAATTACTGTATCTACCAATATTTTCACTACTACTGTACTAGGCCCGTATATTATACTATGTAGGTACTCAATTGACCAACAGACTGACATACACATACATACATACTGATATTTACTATTAAACATTTCACTAGATTCAATATCAGATATTAATAAATGATAAATTCTTGAATAGATGCTGAGTTTTTGATAGAAATACACCAAAATTCAAATATATTAATTTGGGGTAAAAATCTACCCCAGGTTAGCTGACGTGTAACTATTTTGAGGTATACTTACGAGGGTTAAACTATAAATCTATGGGTCCGAATGTAGATATTGATGACCTTGCTTACAAAATTCATCAATTGGAGAATCACCGAATTAGCTTATCCAACCTAAATGACCAGCTTGCTTTATCTGGCTGTGTTGATTCCATTACCAGTAAATATGATCAGGAAATCGATGAAATTCTTTTTAAGTCAAACCGCCTTCTTACTCGGTTAGAAAAATCGGTAGATATTATTTCCTCTTCTAACTCAGTTAGCAACTCAACCAATTCTGAAGATGCTACTGGGTTACCTAAGGTCGAAGTACCTAAATTCCATGGCGAATACACTGAATGGCGCCCATTTTGGGACCAATTCTCTGCCTCTATAGATAGCCGCAATATTCCAGCCATTAGAAAATTTGTTTATCTCCGCCAAGCCTTAAAGGGTGATGCTAAGGATGCCCTCGATGGACTCGAAGCAACTTCCCAAAACTATCCAGTAGCCATCAATCTCCTGAAACAACGCTATGGTAATCCTAATTTCCTGATAGGAGTTTATGCCACTAAATTATGCAATCAATCTAGCATACCATGTAATGATGTCCAAACATTCAGGAAATCTCTTAATTCTTTCCAGTCTGCACTCAGACAAATTAAGTGTCTTGCTTTGGAAATTGATGAGACAAATAAATCTGCCTCTTCTTCTCCAGATTCACAGTCCGATTTAACTTCTCTACTAATTGCCCCACTTCTCCTTCAGAAACTTCCTCCGGATGTTGTTCTTGAATGGAACCGTCTTCACACCACAGACCGCTTCAATTTGGAAGGTTTATTGTGTTTTGCGCATTCTGAGTTAGAGACTCGTGAATCTATGGATTTCACCAACCAAACATTGAAATCGATGGCTGGTAGACAGCCTATCTCTGCTACAAGACAGTATCAGCCAGCAACAATAGCTGCTCTTCCGGTTTCAGAATCCATTAGACTCTGTCCAGCTTGTAAGGGTAAACCCCATAGTATAAAATATTGTAGAGAATTTGAATCCAAAACTCCACATGAACGTGGTAAATTAATAAAATCCTCCGGGTATTGTGAGAATTGTCTTGGTCCACACAATATCTCTAACTGCTCGTCAACTGGCACCTGCCGTTTTTGTGGTAGGAATCATCATTCGATGCTTTGTTATGCAAAAACTAAATCATCTAAAATGTCTGGAGTTGGAGATTCACCTTATGTGGTTAAGTCCCCAGTGGCCAAGTGTTCATCTAACCCCCCTCAGCGTCCACCTAGTAGTAAACTTAATGTAACACCCACTGGCCAACAACTGTCTCCCAATGTGTCTCCATGGCAACCATCCTCCAGGATCGAACCTTCGATACCTGCTATTGAGACCAGATCCTGCTCCATCTTTGTTAAGATTGCCCGGGCGTTTATTACCCCACCAAATTCAGATGAAGGAATTTGGATTTCAGTATACTTAGACGATGGGTCGAAAAGGTCTTATGTGATCAATGATATTACTAATCAGATATCTTTACCAGTTATTACTCACCAACAGTTCACTACTGGTGCATTTGGTGGTCATCTAAGTACACAGGATTCTTCCCTAGTCTCATTTTCAGTTAGAAGTCAATTTTCTCCAACGCCTTTGGCTCTATCTGCATGGACTACTCCCATAGTCTGTTCACCTCTCACTCAAGAATATTTGCCTTGCCTACCTCCTAACTTGGCCCATCTTCATCCTTGGGCTGATGATTTTAATGGAGGCCCACGCACTATCTCTTTAATGATTGGTGCTGACCAACTCCACTTAGTAACTGGCGAAACCCTCTATAATGTTGGTCTACCCCGTCCAGTTTCTACCTTCTTCGGTTTTGTTTTATCGGGTCCTCTAGTGACTGGGAATCTTGCCTCCCAAACCCACTATACACCGTCTATGCTTGTTAGTGAGCCTGACATTGCCCAACTTTGGTCCTTGGAAACGATTGGAATTCGGGATTCCCTCCTTGACCAAGATGGCGATATTTTCCCTCAACCAGCCAAATCCACAGTCAATAATAACCGCTACCAGGTTCAATTGCCATTTCTAGGTCATAAACGTCCTTTGCCTAACTCCTCTATTGTTGCCAGACAGCAAAGTCGAACTATGACTCGTGTAAGTTCTGCTCATCTTCCGTTGTATACTGGAAAAATAGCGAAGCTCCAGCTTGATAACATAGTTGAACTCTCCACAACTGCCGATAATGTTGGATACTTTCTACCCCATCATGGTGTTTGGAAACATGATAAACTGCGTGTGGTCTTTAATGGCTCCTCCAGTGATAGCAAAGGCACTAGCCTTAATGACTGCCTAGACTCTGGTCCTAACCTATTAGGATCTATGGTTGACATAACCTTAAGGGCTCGCCTTCGACCCTATCTAGTTGTTGCAGATATAGTTGCTGCTTTTCACCAGATAGAACTCCACCCATCCGACCGGCAGTGGGTTAAGTTTTTCTGGGGCAATGAATCTTGGCAATTTATCAGAGTTCCATTTGGCCTTATATCCAGCCCATACCATCTCCATTCGGTTGCAATTCACCATATCACGGAGAATACTGATGCTTGCTTTGCTGCTCAACTGATTTCATCACTATATTGTGATGATGTTTTCCGCAGTGAAGATCATCTATCTACAGCCCAGGACTTCCTACGACGAGCTATTCATCTGTTCAGCTTGGCTGCTATGGAGCTCAAACCGGTTGACAATCCCAATAAGATACTTGGTGTACCTTGGAACACTAATGAGGACACTATCTATGTTGATGTAACTGTTGTCGATATCCCTACATCTTTTACCCGTCGTAATCTTATCCGTTCATTCTCCAAGGTCTTTGACTCTTTGGGACTCTGCTATCCTTGGACAATTCGACCTCGATTACTTCTTCAACAGTCCTGGTCTGAAGGTGGTCGTTGGGATGATCCCGTATCTCCCAATATCCAAGCTCAGTGGATCAGCTGGGCAAAGGAAGCCACTACACAACATATCCCAATATTTCCACGATGTGTTTATATCAATGACAATTGTGTATTGCATATCTTCTGTGATGCCTCCAAAGTGGCCTATGCTTGTCTGGCCTATATCGTCCATCCTGGAGAATCCTCGACACTTTTCTTTGGGAAAGCTCGTGTGGCCCCTCTCAAACCGAAGCATAGTATACCTCGCCTAGAACTACTAGGTGCTACTTTAGGTGCTCGTGTAGCACATCACCTCTGCCTCGATGTCATTCATCCTCAACGTGTTGTCATATGGACAGATTCAATGGCAGTTCTTTGGTGGTTACGAAAGGGTGTTTCTAAACGTGACATCTTTGTTGCTAATCGCCTTCTAGAGATAACCAAGCTCATCCCGTCTGATCATAGTGGTTATGAGTGGCGCTATGTTCCTTCTCAAAGCAACCCTGCAGATATACCAACCCGAGGATGTAGTCTTTCTCACTTAGCTGATTCGGCCCTCTATAAAGAAGGGCCTCCATTTCTCATTGATGAAGAATGTAACTGGCCCAGTAGTCCGACTCCTCCAGCTCAGTTATTAGTGATATCTGAACCACAGACAATTTCACTAACTCCAATCGTTTCTCTTAAGAAATATTCTAGCTTCGATACTTTGATTCGGGTTGTTGCTTACATTCACCGTTTCATTCATAACTGTATCCAAAAATCTGCCGCTGCACGCAGGAAGGGTGCATTAGTTGGATCAGAACTGACATCAGCTACCAACTATCTTATAAGATTGGAACAGAGACATCTCTTTGCTGATGAATTCCAGATGCTATCTGCAGATCCTTCTGCTGCCTTGCCTAAATCATCTTCATTGTGGCGATATCATCCTACTCTGTTTCATGGCTTAATTGTCTTGGTTCCACGCAACCGCCAGGAACCCATCTTACCAATACTCCCCTATAAGAGTCCTTTAACATCCCTGTTGGTAAAACATTTCCATAGTGCTCTTTGCCATCAAGGTTATGATGCTACACTTGCTGAAATTCGTACACGATTTTGGATCCCAAAGGGACGTGCATTGGTACGCAAACTCATTTTCGATTGCCCCAAATGTCATCGTTATCGCTGTGTTCCATACCGTAGTTCTGAATCTGCCTTACAACCATTTCGGATTCAACCTACTGTGCCATTTCGGCATGTGGGCGTTGATTTCTTTGGTCCATTATATTTAAAGGAGAAAATTAAAGCCTGGGCCATTCTATTCACCTGTGCCTGTGTCCGGGCCATCCACCTGGAGATTGTTTCAGACCAATCGGCTGCAACTACACATCTGGCCTTTCGTAAGTTTTTGGCCCGTCGAGTCCGGCCCCTTACTCATATTACTTTTCACTTTTCATTCTGATAATGCGAAAACATTTCGCAAATTATCTTGCATGAAATTCCCATCGCATGTGGTGGATTGGGAATTTATTCCTGCTCGTAGTCCTGCATGGGGAGGATTTTGGGAACGAATGGTGAAGACTGTGAAATTTTGCATGAAGACTCTTTGCCACAAGCTCTTACTTACCTTGCCCCAACTTGAAGCCGTGGTATGTGAAGTTGAAGCTGTTGTGAATCTGCGGCCATTGTTGCCAGTCTCCACAGATCCCAATGATACAAATTCAATAACCCCCGCCCACTTCCTATATGGTTCACCACCGCCAGTTTCGGATCTTGAAATTGACACGGTGGTAATTGCCGAACCAGATATCCGTCGATCACTATTACAAAGGGAACGTGCCAATCGTGAGGTTTGGAAGTTGTTTTCATCGCGATATATGAATACTCTCGCAACATGGCGCACAACAGGTTCCAGTGGCATCCCTCCTACCATTGGGGACCTAGTTCTAGTCCACCAGGATTCACCCCGTTCCCGTTGGCCTTTGGCCCGCATTGTGGGCCTTACAACTGGTGTTGATGGCATACCCCGATCCGCAACAATTCTCCTCCGTGGTCGCCATACAACTCGTGCGGTCAATAAACTGTTACCCCTTGAGCGTTCAACCATCCCCGATCGTGGGGGCAGGGTGCCTCTTGATCAGGATCACCCTGCAATCAATCATCATGGGGATGCAGCATCATCTTCCAACTGCCCAATGCCTCAACAACCACCACCTAATTGCGAACAACTGAATCCCATGGGTTCCTACCGAACTGCATCTGGACGTGCTGTGCGCCCACCCATGTGTTATGGTTATTGCAAACCTTAGATTGGTTGCAACGTGGGGGTGTGCCATCGACGACAGTCAAGGGCATGGCCTATATGGACTTAGACTGATATAGGACTTATTATATTATGTACCGGTAAGGGCGAGTTGATTGACTGACTCGGTTGGTCTTTGGTACTGCCCCTGTACACGGTACCTGGGTACCGAAGCCTATGCCTATATCAGTACCGTATATTATTGTGTACCATATATACTGATATACATTATATGAGATCGAAGGAATACCAGCACCGACCATTGAATATATTTTACTTATACCTCGTCGATCCCTAACAACGACGACACAATCTAAAAATGTTTTAAAACCAGCTAGAATAGTAATTATAATAAAATTTACGCATGATTAATGTAACTATATAAAAAAAACAATACCAACAAAAGAATAGGCCTAATTTACGATAAGCGGAGGGGGAGATTTGGCTGCATGCCTTTCTGACGTTCTGAATGTGGATTCGGACAACTTTTGTACTCAACTTATAATGCTATATATCTGATTTTGGAAACTGAAAAAAATATTCAATTTAATGCAGCTCGGCTGGCGTTTCTCTGGATAACATTTTGTATTTTTTCAATCAAAACTATATTTTTGTATTTTTTGTGTTTCAGTACTCAAACCCCTCCCACACTGCAGAGCTGAGTCTGTGAGACTTACGGAAAGGCGTTCGCACAGAAAAGCGTCCTAAACAGTCACCAAGAGATCCACACCGGAGAGCGACCATAGACTACCAGTGCAGCATCTGTCTCACACAATTCTCTCAGCAAGGATCCCTAACCATGCATAAACGTTTACATACGGGGGAGCAGATACGGATGTCTGCCACATGTGGATCCGGGTTTGTGGATACCAGCCGATTCAATGCATTCACTCGGGGAGCCACAGTTTAACTGCTTTCCAGTTCAAGAAGCGAACTGGAAAGCTATGGACTCATAGTGGACCCAGTGGTCACAAGTCCCAGATAGACCATATTCTGTTTCGTAGGAAATACAGGAGCTCTATACAAGACTGTAATGCATTTACACTTCGACCCTTCTCCAGTGATCACCGCCTTATTGTGGCCAAGGTAAGACTTAGTCTGCGTGCTAGCAGAACAACGAAATCTGCCTTGCCACGGCATGACTGGTCCTCTCTGTTGCAACAGCCTAGTGTGAGATCCAGCTTCACACTACAGCTGAGCAACAGGTATGAGGCTCTTGCCTCTGAGGCGGCAGATCACTGTGAGGGCTATACTGCCTTTACAGAAGCAGTTAAGTTAGCAGCTGCAGAAACAGTTCCTGTATACCCTCGAAACAGGAAAAGGGCCCCCTGGACTGACAACAAAATTCAGAAGTGCCGAAATGACCTTCATAAGGCGCAGAAAGAGTCCCGACTCAAACAGACTACAGCGGCCAAGAATGCAGTTAAAGCTGCATCTAGGTCCCTGAACAGGCAGTACTCTGTTAATCTACAGGAGCTAATAAACCAACAGGTTGATGCCATCAATGATGCTGACTACAGCAGGCAATCATCCCAGGCATGGAAATCGATCAATCTGCTTACTGGGCGGAAAAGCCAACCAACCACCAAGGTTAAGGCTGAATCACCAGCCGATCGCCTTAATGGTTGGAAAGCCCACTTTGAAAAGCTCCTCAATAATGACAGGGTATTGCCTGATAACTTTATAGAAGTAAAAGTGTCTGAGTCTGTACTCCCAGATATTCCCATTGGCGATATCTCCTTTGCAGAAGTGAAGGCTGCTGCAAAGAGCATTAAGACCAATCGTGCCAGTGGAGTAGATGGTGTTCCCCCTGAGGTCTTTAAAATACCTGAGTGTTTAAAGCTCATCTATCCCATCATAGTAGACATGTACCGTACAACAAGAGTCCCACAAGAAATGAAAACAAATAAGTTGGTGCCAGTTCCCAAGAAGGGCAACCTAACACTCTATGGTTCTTTTCGGGGAATCTCATTGATCTCGATTGCTGCAAAACTATACAATAGAATTCTATTAAATCGCATCAGGGATCCCATTGAGAGACTGCTACGTGGAAATCAGAATGGGTTCCGTAAAGGTCGTGGGACCATGGAGCCCATTTTGGCACTTAGAAGGATAATTGAAGAGTTATCAAAAAAGATTGACAGGCATCTGGCTGTTATCTTTGTTGACTTCTTCAAGGCCTTTGATTCAGTCTCTCGCTCACGTATGTTCAGCATACTTTCATTATATGGGATTCCTGATGAAATTATTGCAGCAATCAGATCAGTATACGATGGTTCGACAACATTTGTGTCTACTGTTGACGGTGACACAGAACCATTTGAAGTGTTATGGGGCGTCCTCCAAGGAGACACACTTGCACCATTCTTGTTCATTATTGTGGTTGACTATGTTCTACGCATGTCCTTAGATCATCATAATGATGATGGGGTGATGATAACTCCACCTACTGGCTCCAGAAGTCGAGGAAATCCTGCCAAGTACCTAACTGATCTAGACTTTGCTGATGACTTAGGAGTACTCTCAGAATCATTAGAGGGAGCCCAGCGGCTCCTCAGCTCATTAGAACATGCTGCTTCTAGTGTTGGTCTTTTTATTAACTCCAGAAAGACCAAAATTCTGACAGTTAACTTTGAAAGTCCTCAGCAAGTCTCTGATCGGATGAGCATAAGCTCAAAGGATGGTATGCTTGAGCATGTGGACGACTTCTGTTACCTGGGATCATGGATCCGGAAGTCAGGTGAGGACCTTCGAATACGTAAGGGAAAGGCATGGGCAGCCTTGAATAGGCTTTCCAGGATTTGGAAGTCACCTAGAATTAATCGGAAACTTAAGGTCCGATTATTTAGAGCAGCAGTAGTTCCAGTACTCCTCTACGGGAGTCCATGCTGGGCTCTAACTGCTGAGGACACCAAATCTCTGGATGGCACATTCACAAGAATGCTACGCCGGGTACATTGTGTCAAGTACAATGCACACATCTCCAACCAGACACTATATAACATCGGAGGTGTCTCATTGATTCCCCCAAGCTTGACACTAGAACAAAATCGCCTCCGCTTTGCAGGACATTGCTTTCGCCGTGAGGACCAGCCAGTGCATAATCTTGTACTTTGGCAGCCTCATGGAGTGAATAAGCATGGTGGACAGCCCATGACTTTCTTGAGACGCATCTTAAAGGACACTGGCCTTAAAGATGCGGATGATCTAGCAAATGTCATGGGTGATAGGGAGTTGTGGCGGTGCAATTTTGTTGACAAGCCGGCACAGCATTCTTAAAAATGCAGCTGCAATGCAGCATGCCGATCCTAGTAGTAGTAGTAGTTTAACTGCTATGCTTTCGGTTAATCTTTCTCCCGACGCCATCAGGTAATGCGCCACTGATGTATCCGCAGTAGCGAAGTTCCGTAGTAGTTCCCAAGTAATCCTGAAAAAAACAGTCCCAACCCAGTTTCAAATAAACATTAGTAAATTACGTTTACGGGGGAGGAGGGTATAGGAAGGCATTCGAATTGGAGAGGAAATTGTGAATGTTAATATAGTTCCTAATGGGAATAAGTGAATGGAATGTGCATAACATAGAATATAAGGCGAGCGTGGTTTTTTTTAAAAAGACGTCAATAAAGAAATTTAAATCCACGTTTTTAAAACAATAATAATTTTGATGAAACTAATGCTATTATTACATTACCGGTCGGAATATAACAATGGCTACACTTCTGCAGTAATATAATACTTTAGGAAAACAAACGATTTATTATAATACTAAAAACATTTTGCCACTATTTATTGCTGTAATTTCGCCCACGAGATATTGGCTGGGGGCAATTGCCCTCCCTACTCCCCCCCCCCCCCCCCCCGGGCGCCTATGGTGATTTATTTATTAGTTTAATGTAGAGTAACAATATTGTTGGTCAATTTAAATGATACTGTTAGTGATAATAGATCATAATAATACAGCAGTAATAGATAACAGATAATAGTGAACGTGGGGAAGTGATCGAGAGGTATCTCTGTCCGGGATCCATTTAATTGTTATCTTTAATCTGAACGTTAAATAATGTAGCTTAATTGGGGTTTTTAATAGTTATGTTAACCTCAATTTAAAAATTAGTAATTTAAAAATAAAATTAGTAATGTGATTAGTTTTGAACCAACTGATTTGTTGTCTGATAAAGAGTGTCGCATTCTGCCTTTTTATATTAATCTTACAGATGGTAGTAAACTTTTAATGCTAAATGTTTACCTACCATACGAGTCACCAGATAATCATGATATTTTTGTCGAATATTTAGGAAAATTGCAGTCCATAATAGAGTCATCCCCATCAACAGCAATTTGGCGATTTTAATGCGTCCCCTGGGCGACCTTTTTATACTGAACTAAATGATTGGTGCAATAATTTTGGCCTCACTGTCTCAGATGTTGAAACCCTACCCAGTAATAGTTTCTCCTTTGTAAGTGCAGCTCATGGCACAACATCATGGCTGGACCACGTTGTTGTTTCATCGAGTTTCAAATCTATTGTTAATGATACTCGTATTGATTACGATAAGACGGTTACTGACCATATGCCGGTTAACATTGTGCTAAACATTGATGTGCATAAAATAGATATTAATAATGCTAATGCTAATGATAATGCTAATGCTAATGCTACCAATGCAAATACGCAAAGCTCTAATGCGAGAAACGGCCCCGAAATATGTTAAAACAATAAAATAGGACATGGGGTCTTATTCCCTCAGATACTACCTAGCATTTAGGGCCACTTGGGCCACTGTTAGTACTCAGGCATTAAGGCCCATCAAAAAAACAAAATACCAAATCGATTTTAGTGCTACATAACCCAACCCAACTACCACAAGAAAAATTACACCAAACCATACAGTAACTACAGGTTCCGGTAAGTATTGCACGAAATAGGCTATCCCATAAATTACGAAAAATATAGGACATTTTGTCCGCCGAAAAAGTAAGTCTAAGTAATAAATTTTATAAAAATAAAAGGGTTTCGGAGATTTAAACACTGAACCCTGTGATTCGTGGTTCTCCTCATCAGCAGTTTGCCACGAAATATGTTGGTCGAAAACAAATGCTAACAATTTGAAAGATTATAGTACGTTACTTAATGATCGACTTGATCACTTGGTAATACCCGATGGTATTAAATGTCAAAACCCACGCTGTAAAGAGCATGCGGATTGCATTTCTGATTAGATAAGATTCTTCACATGGGGGTAACTGCAAAGTGAAATTTAACGGCAGAAAGTCTGGTATTCTTCACATGGGTCATAAAATGGCTGCATCGCAACTCGGCAATGACTATCGGTCGTTTTGGCGCGATGTCAAAAAAAGAAAGTAGCACATCTGTGCCACTACCGAAAACAGTTAGCGGAGCCTCAGGTGAAGCTGAAGTTTGTGATTTATTTAGAAATGAATACCATTCTTTATTTAATATTGTAGATAATGCTACTGGTGCTGTCAATTACACACTTAATAATTTGGATGATGTTGAATTTTCTAATGATTTCATTGTGAGTGCAGGTGAAATTAGTTGTGCCATATCAAACTTAAAGAAGGATAAGTGTGCTGGCCCCGATGGTCTTGCTGCAGAGCATTATATCTATAGCAATAGCCCCCCCCCCCCCCCGGCTCAACACACTATTGGCCTTATTAGTTACCGCTATGAATATTCACGGTGTAATACCAACTAGCGCAATCCATTGTTTATTAATTCCGATTATAAAAGATAAAAATGGACCAATAGAGGATAAGGGTAATTATCGACCTATAGCTATAGCCTCAATATTTAGTAAATTATTTAATTGTAAGCGATTATCAGTACTCGTTTAAACGCCGTAGTGGTACAGAATTGTGCATTTTTACCCTCAAGGAGATAATTGATTATTATTTATATAACGGTTCTTCAGTATATGTGTGCTTTGTGGACTCTAGCAAAGCATTTGATAGAATACTACATGATAAACTTTTTGAGAAACTTCTCCTCAAGGGTATACCCAAGTATATTGTTAGGGTATTAGCTTATTGGTACAGAAAGCAAACATTGCAGGTCAAATGGGGTGAATCTTTTTCTAGGCCTTTTACTGTATCAAATGGGGTTAAGCAGGGGGGTATTTTGAGTGGGTACTTATTTAACGTATACATGGATCAACTCAGTTACGATTTAGTGGATACCAATGTGGGGTGCTTATTAGACGGTTGTAGATTAAATCATATAATGTATGCAGACGATATATGTCTCATCTCTAATTCCGCTATTGGTTTGCTGTCTCTTATCAATTGTTACTTTAGTTATGCTGTAAATCACAATATTATTTTCAATCTAAAGAAAACCAAGGTCATGTATTTTTTGTCTAGTAGTTATAGTAATAATGGTGTTAATCCTTTCTTTTTATATGGTAAACAGATTTCCAGAGCTCACAAATGGGTATATTTAGGGCACTTATTTCATGAGAGTAGGGATGATGATTATGACATCAAGAAAGCTAATAGAGGGTTATACGCAAAGGCAAATACGTTAGTTCGAAAATTTAAATGCTGTTCTATATCAGCTAAAGTTACTTTGTTTCGTGCATTTTTAACTACGGTATATTGTAATTCATTGTGGTCACGTAGCAATTACTCCTCTGTAGTGTATAATCGTTTAAAGGTGGCATATAATAGGGCGGCTAGGTTGTTATGTATGTACAGTATGTCCCTCTTTTTTGGAAATAACAATCTACCATGTTTCATACATATCCGTCATAAATCGATTACGAGTTTATTTGCCAGAGTAGATGCGAGTAATAATAAACTTATCCAAGCGGTCACCAGGGTAACGTCCGCTACACGTCGCGGATACGGGCCATGCTGGACTCTAGCCTACTGTACTGAAGGCATTTTTATTATATTACCTAATATGCAATATATTTTTACTGGATGCTTACATAGTAAGCCTACCCTATACCCTACCCTACATTACATCGTTAATTTAATTATAATAATACAATTTATTGTTTTACTGTGCTATATGGACGTCTGTATTATGCATTATTTAATTTTACTGATGTCTGGAATAAATAAAATAAATAAAAAAAAGTAGACTAGAGGTGATTTAATATGTGTTAATAATATAACCGTTGCACTTATTGATTCTGATTCAGTTGGTTTCTATACAGTTGTGAGACTGGAACAGTTTTTAACCGTCGTCATTACCGTGCTATTATATTCTGACTGTGCTATTATTGTGTTCTGTGAGTACAACGACTGACAGTAAAAACTCAGTTATTTCAACGGCCTTCGGTCTATTATATATCCAGACTAGAGCTTCAGCAGCCTACAGACGCGGCGACGCGTATAACACACACACCGGTCGGGATCTGATACTGCCAACTCCGTTGGATCCCGTCACACAGGTACACTAGCGCAACTCCGTTCATTGTATCAGACCGGACATTTTGCCTTCATTTTTGCATGGTTTATTAAGTAACAGAAATAAGTCACAATATATGAAAATTGAGATTGAAAGAACATATTTTATCAAATGCGCTAACAATTATCGTATCCAAAACTTAACTTGTCTAGATGTTTTATTGGTTAATATGTCAAGACCATTGTATGAAAATATCAAACAAATTGGTTAAAAAATGACTTTAAGTGGCGCAAAAACAAGATCTGCCTCTATCTGATTGCCAATATGTACTGTAGGAAGCCTACAGTAGGCCTAATAATTTAAATAGTAATTTATGACAGTTACTAAAGAAAGACACAGCTGGAATTTCCGCTACGGGGGTTTTGTTCGTTGTCGGTGATTTCATTTCCGATATCAGTTTTCATGTTTGGCAAGACATGAAAACGTATGATCCCTATATAGTCTGCCTTTCCAGTTGTCAGTCGGAATATCTGTTTGTCTGTTAGTTTGTCCGTCCAAATATAATAAACACACGACAAAGCTAACATTGTCCTATGGCGTTTTCCTGGACGGTGATTTCATTTCCGATGACAATTTTAATGTTTGGTGATATCATCTCTGTCTATCAGTCAGTCTGGCTGTCTGTCTGTCTGTCTGTTGGTATGGACGTCAACATACTGTATATAATAGAACATACGACCCAGCTAAAATTTTCACAATTCTGGTTTTAGAGGTGAAAAAATGAGAAGTAAAAACTTTCAATTTGAATTCCCCTATAAAATTCTGCACAAGAATCAAACAAAAAGAGTTTTTGAATTTTTTGTCCCATTACCCCTAAACCAAACTTAGAATCTGAAATCGAATTTCAGTGGGGGACTCAGCAGTTCTCCAATCTCCCTCTAGAGAACTACTAAACTCTTAATAGTTGACCCTAATGTTAAACTTGTTTGATTCGTCCTGCGCGAAAGCACCGCGAATGTGTTGAATATTTTGCTACATTATATTAATAAGTTTGATATACTGTATATACTGTACAGTAGTATATACTGTACAGTAGTATATACAGTAGTATACTGTATACATGTATTATTGATTTTCGTCCTGCGCGAAAGCACCGCGTAATAAGCGAGGCCTACAGAACATGTTATTGAACTTAGTTTATAGGTTTATCTGCTTTCCAATAATTATAGTCATACAGTTTATGGTACAATATTGGTTAAGACTTCATTTGCGTTCTTCTTATCAAATGCGACCATAGAAAATGTAGCGGGACTATATTTCGGCGATATGTTATGCCTACGACACCGCAAAGGACAATCTAAAAATGTTTTAAAACCAGCAGATTAGATTTAAAAATTGAAATTAACGCGATTAATGTAACAATATAAAAAAAATCAATACCAACAAAATAAAACAGTAGGCCTAATTAAAATAAACATATTACGTACTGTGTATTACGTATTAAGCATTAAGTACGATAAGCGGAGGGGGAGATTTGGCTGCATGCCTTTCTGACGTTCTGAATGTGGATTCGGACAACTTTTGTACTCAACTTATAATGCTATATATCTGAATTTGGAAACTGAAAAAAATATTCAATTTAATGCAGCTCGGCTGGCGTTTCTCTGGATAACATTTTGTATTTTTTCAATCAAAACTATATTTTTGTATTTTTTGTGTTTCAGTACTCAAACCCCTCCCACACTGCAGAGCTGAGTCTGTGAGACTTACGGAAAGGCGTTCGCACAGAAAAGCGTCCTAAACAGT